>BTHU01000018.1:25540101-25775101 GCA_036184795.1 Tokudaia tokunoshimensis
TCCACTCCTCCCTCCTCAGAGTCCTAGCATTCACTAAGGAGAGTAATCAAGCCTCCAGAGGACCAAGGGGCTCTCCTTTCATTGATGCTAGATAAGGTAATCCTCTGCTACATATGCAGCTGGAGCCATGGGTCCCACCATGTCTACTCTTTGGTTTATGGTTTAGTCCCTGGGAGCTTTGGGGCGATCTGGTTGGTTGATATTGTTGTTCTTCCTGTGTGGTTGCTAACCCCTTCAGCTCCTTCAGTCCTTTTGTTAACTTCTCCATTGGTGTCCCACACTTAGTATGGTGATTGGCTGAGTGCATCCGCATCTGTATTGGTCAGGATCTGGCACAGTCTCTCAAGAGACAGTTTTGCCCCTCTTCCATCAACAGGTGCTTCTTGGCATCAGCAAAGAGTCCGGGTTTGGTATCTGTAGATGGGATGGATCCTTAGATGGGGGAGTCTGTTGATGGCCTTTCTTTCAGTCTCTGCTCTAATCTTTGTCCCTGCATTTCCTTTAGACAGGAGCAATTCTGGGTTAATATTTTTGGTCCCATTCCTCATCTGGGAGCCATGCCTATCTAGTGGATATGGTCTCAACAGGTTCTGTCTCTAGCTTTCATTGAGTATTTCAGCTAAAGTCATCTTTGTTGGGTCCTGGGAGCCTCTTGGCTCCCTGTCTTCTGGAACTTTCTAGTGGTTACCCCCAGTTCCACATCCCTCATTGCTACACACCTCCATTCAATTTTCTGACCCTCTGTACTTCTCCCCCATCTCCTCCCATACTGGATCCTACCTCCCCTTTTCCCTTCCCCTCCTCTTTCCCTTTCAGATCTCTTCCTCCCTCAACCTTCCATTATTACTTTCTTCCCCCTTCTGAGTAGGACTGAGACATCCACACTTTTTTGATGAAAGAAATAGTCATAAGAAAAAGCATTTGAGAAAACTATTAGATAATTTCAAAGTACAAAGCATATGAGCTTATTTTGAATCTTTGCTTTGAAAATATGCACAAGAAAGTTGTTTTAGAGACTTAATGTATGTGCACATATGTGTGCATGTGTGTGTGTGTGTGTGTGTGTATGTGTGTGTGTGTGTGTGGTGTTTACTCACAGGCTTATATTTTCTGACTTTTGTATCACTCTACCATGAAAGGACAACAAATAACTGATATGCTTGCTAAGGTCAATGGGAAGATCAAGTGATGTGAAAAATGTATACTATACTCATGTGAGCTGTATTAAAAAATTTACCAAGATGCTTCCCTTTCCTTCAAGTCTTGCCTTTACTTTTGACTTAACATTATTATATTTTTGGAATAGCCAAACTTATGTCTCAGTATTTAAAAGTATTTAAGGATAAACATATGATCTACCTAGGAACAGACTTGACATTCTTCTAAAAATGACTTACTAGCTTATATTTGTTGTAAAATTTAAAATAATTTCTATGTTATTTTAAGAGATATCATCAGGTTTTTTTTTTGGTTATATAAAAGACAAGTACGTTATTTGAGGCACAATAATGGGTGTCAATCACCAACCCATCTTCAAAAATTTTAACCCAGAATTGTTTCTGTCTAAAGGAAATGCAATGACAATAATGGAGCAAAGACAGACAGAAAGGCCACCCAGTGACTGGCCCAACTTAGGATACATTCTATTCTCACATACCAAATCTTGATACTAATACTGAGGCCATATTGTGCACGCAGACAGGAGCCTAGCATGACTGTCTTCAGAGATGCCCTACCAGCAACTGACTGAGTTAAATGTAGATATAGCCAACCACTGGATTGAGGAAAAGGACCAATATGGGAAAGTTAGAAGAAGGACTGAATGGAACAGCAGTGTCAATTAACGTGGATACCTCAGAGTTCCCAGAGACTAAGTCAAAATCCTAGGAGCATACAAGGGGTAGTTCATGGCCCCAAGCACAAGTATAGCAGAGGACTACTTTGTCTGGCCTCAGTGGGAAAGGATGCACTTAATTCTGTGGAATCTATGCCTAAGAGAAGGGGGATGCTGGTAAGGGTAAGGTAGGGCTGGGTGAGAGAGAGGCAGAGCACTCTCTCAGAGGTAGGGAATAGGGAGGATGGGTTGAAGAACTAGGGGAGGCTGATCAGGAAGGGGGCAACTTTTGGAATGTAAATAAATAAAATAATCAAATACATATTTTTTTAAAATTACTGGGTACTTAATGTATTCTTTTATAAGGGAATCATGTGTAAATGACATGCATGTTATCAGGTGAACAAGCAACATGGCATGGGAAGCTTTGATCCATGTCCATTTAACTACTGTATAATTCTATTAGCCTAGTTTACTGTGTTCGTTTTATATTTTTAAAGTAGAGTCACAGGGAAGTTTAAGATAGGAGTTTGAGGACTGGGGTTAAGGGATATTTTCCTCTTTGAATATCAGTGATGAGTCAGGTGCAGCTGCAGGATGTATGTGTGACCCTTAGCTGTTCCAATGTTGCACAACGTTTTTGAAACAGTGGTCAATCTCTGGCTCCATCAGTCCCCCTTCCTTTTCATCACCCATGCAGCTATGTAGTGAAGAGTAACAGCATTGTCTGAATAGTTACTGCATCCTTAAAACTAGAGGCGCTGTCCCCACTTTGCTTATGGCCACTCAAACTTTGTCTCTATCTTCCATCAGTGCCAGCAGACATTCTAAATTCACACTCAGTACCAGTTATAGAGTCAGAATTAGACATGAACTAATAACCTCCCTCTCATTATTATGCTAACACTTATAAAACTTTCTCTGATTTCAATTCAGAGTGGTTCTCCCTTCATTTAATGGACTCATACATCATTAAATCGATTAAATATCACTTAATTGCATATGACATATATATGATTTTATTATTAATTAATTATATAAGCATTCAAAAGTTGAATGGTTTTGAAGTTGTTCTTCTATTGTGGCTGACATCTGTGCCTTAAGCACTTCAGAGGACAGATCAGACAGAAAGTTTTAAGTTTGGAGCCACCTGGGCTACCGAGTCAGAATCTCACTCAAATAAAACAAAACCAAGCAGGGATAACTATCCAATATAGTGGAACAAACTTTACATCAGGAAAGCATATGGGAACATATTTGAGAAGCCAAATTTATTCTCAGGACATTAGAGTCTGATTAGGAATTTTTATGCACTAAAACTATATGCCAAATTGATGAGTTACTTCTAACAATTAAGACATGGATATTCTGCAACAAGGATGGAGAATGGTTTTAAATTTTATACTATATATGTATAAATACAATGCTTTGTATAGTATGTACATATTAATATTAAACACAGATGATATATGTACATGTATTTTTCTTCCAGGAGTTTACAGAGTACCTTCATTTATACTTGTTAGAACAACATAAATAGTAACACATTTTCAAGACTAACAAGCATAGAAGATGGAAGGCCAAATAAGAGGAAGGGTCAGAGAAAAATCTAAGTTAGAACTTGCAAGAGTAACATTTTCTTTCCCAGAAGTCAGTCTATTCCTTGCTATCTGTTTTATGCCTCTAAGTAGAGTTCTTATATAGTCATCAGCCTGAGAAATTATGTTTGAGATTATCATTATTATTATTTCTGATTCAGAATATAGTACTACAAAATATTGCTAACAGCTGGACAGTAGGGGGCAGCTTCTTATAGATTTCAGAATGATGTCATGGTTTGGCAACCTGGAGTTTAATTAATGTCAGAACAAGAAAGGGCTCACTGTCAGATAAAGTTACATTTATAAAAAAAAAAAGCCACTTTGTTTATCAGATAAAATGGGATATATCAACTCTGTTTCCTTACAATGTTTTTGCCATGTAGGTATCGTTAATTTATCAAGAAAGCTCTTGAAAACTCCTCAAAGGTTTTTAAATTTTTAATACCCAAACTTCTTATTTTAGGTATATTAATCCTTTATAAAGTGGATTCCAACTTTGTAGGAAATGTCTACAAAGCCAGTTATGAGCAGAACCTTAATTAAAAAATGAATTAAAGTTTGAATGTCTGCTTGGAGAAGAATGTAAATGCATCCATATTTACCACCCTGCACATAAGTCTAAGTGGATCATAGATTTCAACATAAAACCAAATACACTGAACCTGATAGAAGAGAAAGTAGGAAACACTTTGGATAACAGAGAAAGTGGGAAGTAGTTTGGAAAACATTGCCACAAGAGACAACATCCTAAATGGAGCCTGGTAACTAAGATCAACAATTAATAAATGGGACCTCATGAAACTGTAAAGCTTCTGTAAGGCAAATGATACTGTCAATAAGACAAATGAATAGCCTACATAATGGGAAAAGAATTTCACTAACTTCAAATCTAAAAGAGAGGTAATATCCAAAATATCTAAAAAAATCCAATAAACTAGACATCAACAAACTAAATAAATTAGCCTAAAAGTGTGATACAGATTTAAACAGAATTCTCAACTGAGAAATCTCAAATAGGTGAAAAATGTTCCCAGTGAAATCACCACAGTGAAAAATGCTGTGGTGATTTTGCTTGGGATTTTTGTGGGACTCCAAAAAGTGTGAGTTGGAATGTTTCTAACTCTTTTTCATGTCCTTGGATATCTTTTCTTCTTACTGGTTTGTCTTTTTCAGCCTTGATGTGAGGGGTTGTGTCTAGTCTTATTGCATATAGGCAGTGTTTGGTTGCTATTTCTGGGATCCTGCTCTTTTCAAGGGCAATGGAGTAGGACTGAACCTGGTAGAGAGGATGTTGGGCAGGGATGGAGGGGAGACTGTGGTCAGGATATACTGTAGGAAAGAAGAATAAATAAATAAAATGAAATGTATGTGGAAAGGTGTGGTATTTGAGAAAGGGAACATGTATCAAATAATTCCTAAATTAAGTATTCTTTATCTAATATTTAGATGAGTCAATAAGAGGACTACAGATTTGAATCATAATTAAATTGGGATAGGTGATCTTTGAGGATGAGTTAAGCTTAAGCTTGTGCAAGCTTTAAATTGATTTTGGTACCTGAGCATTCCAAAATAACCTCAATTTATAACCAAATCAGAAGGTTGCTTAATGCTGTGCTGATGACCCCAGGCCACCGAAAGTGCATATGGAAATACAATAAAATGGCAATATTAAAAGAAATTTTATTAACTAAAAAAGTAGAAAGATATTGTAGTACATCCATGTTGTGAGGGCATCAAAATTTCCTTTCCTGTTAAGAAATTATAATCTACCCTTGTATGTATACACGAACTATTTTTCCATACATCCATCAATGCACACTTTGGTTACCTCCACTTTTGGCTACCATCATAATGCTGCCGGAAACATGACTGTGTCCCCATGTTCACTAAGTCATGCTTCTTGAGCACAGGTAAGTCCTTGGGTTTAATTTTCATCATTGAAAAACACATCAAAAATATTAATGAGAAAGAACAGCTAACACATATAAATATAATCTCCTGGATCATAATTTTTGAGCATGAATATAAAGCTACATTTAGTATTTTGGTCACCTTTCTTTTTTTCTAGATTTATTTATTATTTTTAACTATGCTGTGGCTGTCTTCAGAAATATGAGAAGAGGGCATCAGATCTCATTACGGGTGGTTGTGAGCCACCATGTGGTTGCTGAGATTTGAATTCAGAAGAGCAGTAAGTGCTCTTAACTGCTGAGCCATCACTCCAGTCCTGGTCATCTTTCTTCTATGAGAACAAGTTTCAGTATAATATTTTTTGAGAATTCCATTCATGAGAACTGTATTTACATGATTTTCACCCCACACTCTCCATCCAAAACTTTCTGAACTCTACTCTCTCTCAACCCAATGATCTCTTTGTTGTATGTGTATAGAATACGTATCTACGTCTGTGTGTTTGTATGATGTGTATGTATGTATATGTATATGATATAAATGTATGCCTTTAGACAGTCCATATGCATATGAGTTTAGGGGTGATTTATGGATATTGTATAATCTATCACTTTACTCCTCCCTGGAAAAGACTAACTTTCTCTAAGTAGCCTTGAAATATTCATAGCTTTTCATCAAGTGGTAAGACTTTTAGCATTTCCTGCATTCACACTGGGATGTCAACTGGTGATATTTTGTTTCATATAATAAAGCAATATTATATATAAAAGTGTCTCCTTTAGAGCAAGAGTCCTTACACTCTTTCCATTCTCTCTACTACAGTATTCCCTGAGCCTTAGGTAAATCATCTGTGATTTAGTTGTAGCAAATGGAAATATGTACCACAATAGAATGTTCCCTTTTTTTTTGAAAATTTGTGCATCTCTGTAATGGTCTCCATTTGTTTGCAGAAAGAAGTTTCTTTGATAGGGAGTGAGGGTTACACTGATCTTTGGGTGGAAAGAGATATGGAGAATTACACGTATTTAGGAAAACAAATAGTAGGTTTATTTCTAGCTTTCATGCCCTAACCAGCCACAGGTAGTTGGCTAGGTTTACATTACTAGGAATGAATTGTCTCTTACTGTAAGATCCTTAAATACAATTAGGTTTCTTACTTTCCCAATCCAATATCACATCCGTAGGTGAATATGCCATGCTGGTCATCTTTATGGTTCCTAGCTTTTGCAGCTATGTATAATTTTTAATTCAATTTCTTCTTCAGTAGCTTACACAGAAACTTTGGATGCTCTGAGGAGCTAGTCCTCAGGGATGAGTCATCTATTTAAGTAATATAATACAAACACAAAACTCCACTTGTAGTTAGACATTCTGATATATTAGCTTGCAATCTAATAAATCTCTCTAATCATCATCCTCCTTTTGGGACTTAGAATACGGATATGAATAAGAAAAAAATCTTGATTACTCTGAGGTGCATAGTAAATTTGCAGTGGTATTATGCAAGCCCATCAAAGATGTATATCAGTTTCTTCATGTACTGTCCATAAATTTAGATTCTAAAATCTGACTGTGGTAAATGCTGAATTTCATTCTTAAGGAATGAAGTCACATAAAATCGTGGTTTGTACATGTGTAAAAGATGTGAGAGCAAGGGATTATCTTCTCCCTACCAAAAATATTAACAAGAATATAGAACTCTATGCCAGTATCATAAACCAAGTCCTAGGTAAAGTCTACATCTTCTATACTACATGGAAAACACAACACCAAATCTTAATTGTCTCAAAAGATTGTGAGATAATAAAGGAAACAAGTAAATTCTATCATTCTAGATTTTTTTTCTCTCACTTGATCCTAAATATTTCTTGAACAATGGGCATGACTTATGGTTTTATTTCTCATTAAAAACTTATACTAGTATATACTACATACTTTTCATATGTTGATACTGAAATGAAAGTAATTGATTTGCTGTCTTCTTGTATTGATTAAACGATATAGGAATCTACTATAAGTGCTTTGCAACCTACCCAATTATCCTCCCCATTTATTTAGAAAATTCAGTTCTCTTGCTGGTAAAATATTTAATTATTTCTTAAAACATATTAATATAATTCAAGCAATACATAGAAATATGTGATCACAATGCATACACATTGTTGTGAGGGTCTCAGAAAAATAGTGTACAGTTTCTCACAATTTGCCCACAATTTGCATATACTAAAATAAGATGCCAAAATGCAGAAGAAAGTGAAACAAAAGTAAAATTGTAAGTTAGACTCCAGAGAACAAAATAACCCTATTTAAAAGATGGGGTGCAGAGCTACAAAAAGAAATCTTAACTGAGAAATATCAAATGGCTGATAAGCACCTAAAAAAATGTTCAACATCCTTAGTCATTATGGAAATGCAAATCAAATCAACCCTGAGATTCCACCTCACACCAGTCAGAATGGCTAAGATGAAAATATCAAGTGACACCAGATGCTGGTGAGACTGTAGAGAAAGAGGAACACTCCTTCATTGTTGGGAGAATTGCAAGCTAGTACAACCACTCTGAAATCAGTTTGTAGGATCCTCAGAAATTTGGATATAGCACTACCCGAGAACCCACCTATACCACTCCTGGGCATATACCCAAAAGATGCTCTAACATGTAATAAGGACACATGCTCCACTGTGTTCATAACAGTCTTATTTATAATAGCCAGAAGCTGGAAAGAATCCAGATGTCCCTTGAAAGAGGAATGGATACAGAAAATGTGGTACATTTACATAATGGAGTACTACTCAGGTATTAAAAACAACAAATTTATGAAATTCTTAGGCTAATGAATGGAACTAGAAAATATTTTCCTGAGTGAGGTAACCCAATCATACTAGCTAGTAAGTAGATACTAGCCCAGAAGCTTGGAATACCCAAGATACAATTCACTGACTACATGAAGCTCGAGAAGAAGGAAGATGAAAGTGTGGATATTTTGGTCTTTCTTAGAGAGGAAATAAAATGCCCATAGGAGGAGATACAGAGACAATGAATAGAGCAAAGACTGAAGAAAATGCTGTCCAGAGACTGCCCAACCTAGGGATATATCCCATATACAGTTACCAAACCCAGACACTATTGTGGATGTCAACAAGTACATGCTGATAGGAGCCTGATATAGCTGTCTCCTGAGAGGCTCTGCCAGTGCCTGACAGATACAGAGGTGGATGCTCTCAGCCAATCATTGGACTGAGCACAGGGACCCCAGTGGAGGAGCTAGAGAAAAGATCCAAGGAGATGAAGGGGTTTGCAGCCCCACAGGAGGAACAACAATATGAACCAACCGGTACCACCAGAGCTCCCAGGGACTAAACCACCAACCAAAGAGGACACATGGAGGGACCCATGGCTCCAGCTGCATATGTAGCAGAGGATGGCCTTATTTGGCATCAAAGGAAGGGGAGGCTCTTGGTCCTGTGAAGGCTCGATGCCCCAGCTTAGGGGAATGCCTGGTTATAACGATACTACTAATACACCAGTGTCAGACCACCACTTTATAGGAGTTAACTAAATGTGTCACCTTGGACCAAGATATTTATTGGTTCAATATCCAAAATTATTGTTCTACATGTAGCAAACCAAATGCTTTTTTGGCCTCTGAGTTATTCAAGTTCGGAGATATCTAGGGCTTCCTCAATTACCCATGTAATCAGAAAGAGCTCAATATTTGTTGTATCTCCACACAAGAATTGTTAGTCATTGTATTCTATCTAATCTATCTCAGTATAGAACTATAGATTCCAAAGAGAAGAACTATTCATGGAGTTAATTATAGTAATTAATTACTGTAGTATTTGAAAAATTTTATTTTTATTAGATATTTGCTTTATTTACATTTCAAATGTTACGCCTTTCCTCTTTCCCCTTCAAAAAACCGCCTATCTCATCCTCCCTCCTCCTGCTCACCAATTCATCCACTCCTGCTAAGTCAAATCATACATTGTTTGACTATTCTCACAATGATGGCTATGCCACCATTGCACTAGAATATTTTGCAGGTACAGCAAATTTTAGATGAAAGGTTTTGACTTTATTGGTGACCTTCAGTCTAACTTCCCACACCAAAGATATTTGCCTGCAGAAGTGAAGTTTGTAATATGCATCAGCTTGATCTCTCCATGCTTAGTGAATTGTACGGGCATTGTCTTCAGCAATCTGTACTTACTGTCAGTCTATGGCGAATAACCTATTGTTTCGGTAACATCTTGGGATTTCCTCAACTATGTTTATTGCTTGTCTATTGTAAATAGGCAGAAACCAGAAATAACTAAAGAAGAATGGATAAAGAAAATGTCATACATTTATACAGTGGGGTAATAATCATGTTTTAAAAAATTACATTATGAAATTTGCATGCAAGTGGATGAAACAAGGAAAAAGGCAAATCATTCTGAGTGAAGTAACTCAGACCCAGCAAGATAGATATGCAATGCATTCAATTATATGTGTATATTAGTCTTTAAATAAATGATAATAAAACTATAATCCACAGACTCAGAGAGGCTGAGTATAAAGAAAGAGACTAAGAGGGGCACATGGATGTCTCTGAGAGTGGAAAATAGAATATATTTTATGGCGGGGGGGATAAGAAATGGATGATCAGAAAGGGGAAAGGTGATGGGGTGGAAGTAGGAAACTTATTAGGCTGAAACATCTAGAATTCTAGTACTTAACTTTTTGATAAGATGAATCTATTGATTTTTCTGATAAAATGTTCTCTTTTCCAGTCTGTCATGTGATTACTTGACTTGGCACCAACCCAAAGCTACATCACTTGTTAAATATTCCCATCAAGCTTATTTTTCTACATCCCCTTGCAACACTATTTTTTTAACCTTATTAAGGCACCAATTCATTATCTCTGGTTTTCTTCACTAATTCTGAATTTTTCTTCTTTGCTAAACTTGTTTATTAAGACACCAATGCATTATGTCTGATTTCCTTCAGTAATTATTAATTTCTCTTCTTTGTTAAACTTGTTTCATAACCTGCCATAATAATAAATATCTCTCAGCAAACCTCAGTTTTCTGTCTTTGTGTCAAAGTTTTAGAAGACAAATACCAAACCAGGATCAATAGGAATCTGTATTTTTAAATGTGGAGTTAATGACTGTCATTCATTAGAATATAATTTCTTTATTTTTCACATTCTACATCAATAGGAACATATGTGTCACAATATCTTTCTATGGTCTATTAAGGTACCCTTTCTCTTGTGTTTGTTCATTCTTGTAGACTTTTAGATATGCTCCTATTCTTCTAATTTTTGTCCTGTTCTATTTTGAAATCATTGAAGAAACTTTCACAATGCTTTCTATAACATTGTGACTAATGGTATTAATACACATTTCTACCAATGATATATGGGTTACTTTACAATTTCACTATTTCCATCTCTGCTGGACTACCTCTTAAGACAAAAATACGTAAGGAATTAACCAGTCTTAAATATTTTCATGAATTCTAATTCTTGAACATTTTTGCCCTATATCTGTACAACATTCTATTAAACAATAAGACCCCTCAAGAAATATATGCAAAATATTTTCTTGTTTTCCTGTCCATCAAACATCCTTCAGTACTCTCTCATCTAGATTTTAACAAAGAAAAATCATGTATGCATGTGTAAGTATATGATAGTTTTTGTGTCACTGAATTTTACTGTGAATATTTATCATTCATTTTAAAAGAAATTACTATATAATTTGAAGGAATTGTGTGTAGTCTTTTCCATTATGCGCTTTTATTTTGGTATCCATGACAACAACATTTCCATTTTTCTCTTCTATATCTCCTTGCATGTTTCTACTTCTTTGCCTAAATGTTAAATATTGAAATTTTAAATTTTTCAATCTTCAGTATAATAATCTCTGTTATAGGAATAGCTACTTCTCTATTCATTGTCTCAAAATTTGTGATTTTATACTTATCTGGCTTTATTGTCTAAGTCATACATCCAGAAAGATGAACAGTTATTTCTCTTGTCTTTCAGGTTTTATAGACTAGCTTGTAATACAGGGAATTTTGGTAGATAATTCTGAATCATTTAATTACTCTATCATTATGAACATGTAGAAACTTGTATCTATTTGCCAGCTAAAATCATATTATTTGTTATGGCAGAAAATTAGAGAAAATAATATAATTTTGAAATTTTTCTTTAAAAATTTCCTCAAATTCTGGATGTTTTATCATCTTCCTTTCTGACTACTTTTTGGGACATACAAATTGCCTTGAGAAGATAGTGTATCTGGCTTCGTGGATGAGCAGTGTCTTCTTATTTACCAATCCTTGATCTCAAATTCTAGTATGGCAAAAAGTCAAAAGCAAGCCCCACATTTCCTCAAATTGGTAAAATCATACATCAAAATATTGCTTCTACTCTAGTCATAAAAGTCCCTAATGTCTTCCAATTGTTAATTTGAAAATTAAATGTGTGCAAATGTTTTTCCTCAATGCTAATATGACATGGATACATATATTTATCTATGTCTATATCTGCAGAAAGTGTTAAGTTTTCATTGTGTGAGAAAGCCCATTAGCACAACTCCTAGGACTCATAAAACAATCATGTTTGATGAGAACATTGATTTTAAAATCTAGTATAAAAAACTAATATGAAATTAATTCTTAAGTTTAAGAAAGTTTGTATAATAATATATTTAAACAAATGCATATAGAGATGTATAAACTAACTTTTATGATTGGCCAAACCTACAGCTTGGGGCCCAAATTTTTAATTACTTACTATAACTTCTATTTCAATAATTATATATTAGGAGTGGGTATCCAATATTGCTAATACACTCTATAAAATAGTCTATATCACAATTTTTCTATTTTTATAATTATTAAGGAAAGTATTCTTTTTTGTAAGTCTATAATACAAATTAGTATCTAAAGTAAATAGATATGATAATTGGAAGTTCTGGATCTCCAAATAACTAGTCCTTGTCAATTTCTCTGTATCTAATGGTGGCATTTGCGCTCACCTCCCCTCTCCATGCTGAGATTTGGTCTAGGTTGAGTTTCACAGGTTTTGTGCATTTTGTTTCAACTGCTGTATCTTCATAAGTACAGCTATCCTGCTGGGTCCAGATGTTTTCTTGGAGTAATCAATTTCTGATCCCTTTCATACTATTTCTTCTCTTGCTTCCACAGTGATTCCTCAGTGTGGACATGGGATCATAAATGTGCTACAATAATAACTCAACATCCTGCAGCCTCATTCTATGATACTTGGCCAGTTATAAGTGGTCTGTATTAGTCATCATCTACTGGAAGTAGAGGCCTCTCAGGTGAGGGTTGAGAGATGCCTCTAACTCTATTTCTTTAAAATATTTGGCATGTGTTTGTACATGCGTGTGTATGTTTGTGTCTTAATAGATGTACGTGCCCCATGGGAAAGTATAAAGGAGAATAGGCAACTTGGACAGTTTGTTCTTTCCTTTCACTATGTGGTTTCCAAAAATCCAATTCAGAACATCAGGATCAGTAGTAGCAAGCATGTATACTTGCTCACCATCTCACAATATCTCATGTAACATCATTGAGGATTTAAGAATCACATCATATGTACATCATATAAAATCCAAAGTGACAAGCTTTCTGCATAGAGTTGTATTTTTATATGGCAGAAGGTAGAGGATACTTTCCATATGTCATTGCATTCCCACTGGTCACCTTGCATGCTTCTGTAGGTTTTATAGTTTATTCTATTATTTCTTACATTTGGGGGTCAGTATACAGTATATCAAATGGTGGTTGTAGAATTCATTTTAATTGACTATCTTAGAACTAACTTGCGTATTTTATTCTGAGGCTTACATATTTCACCTATCTTGAGCATTTCTTTTTGGCAGGCCCCATATTTAAGAGTTATGTTTGCCTATTACAAACTGTTTTCACATTGCAGGCCACAGCTTACATTTCCTTACAGATTACTCGCTACTTATATGCATTGGATTCACAAAGTTTTATACAATCCACTTTTTAAAAAATTTTTATTAATGTATTATACATAAAAATCTGTTTTTCTATGATCTTTACAATAATATTAGTACTTTGATCATATCCCTATGTTAGGTTAGTTTCAAATGTACATGTTCCCTTGATCTGATCTCTCCTTTTTTCTCATATATTCCATTCTATTTCTAAGGCTTTTTATTTTGAACTACTTAATTTCATTCAGTGTACTTAAGGAACATGGGTTAAGAGATTCTGAGTCTGTGGGCAATGCTTCCATGTGTGATCATATAGCTAAATGTGTACGTTTTAAAACTTTGGCAACAGGAAAGTTTTCTGAACAGGCAACCGTCAAATATTAACTCAAAAAGAAATAAGTAGGCATTGAAGAGGGAATTTCTACTTTCTTTGGAGACTCAGTTATATCATATGATATTTTTTTCTGGAAACTGTCCCATGAGCAAGTGTTTTTGCTGAAGCAGACACATGGGAGGATGCTCTTCTGAGAACAGGAATGTGGTAGATTTTCTGGAAGCAACCAGATAAAGGGCAAGTGATGTTTTGCTAGAGAACACATGATGTCTGGAAAGGGTATAAATATAACTCAACACACAATCCATGGTGCTGTGTGGTATTGGAATGCCTTGTCATTCTTTGTTGGTCATTATTAGGCTTTCCTGACACTGGTCTTTGCGGAGATGTTGTATGGTATTGGTTCACATTGTCATTCTTTGCTGGTCATCATTTGTCATGACTTTAAAGAGAAAAATGCCACCAAAGAACTTCTGGTGGTGTTCAGGTAGCTTCTGCAGATTCAGGGCAATTGGTCGAGCCTTGCATGTTTTTCTGGATTGAACAGTCATTGCTGATTCATGAATGTTGTTTGCGAGAGGTTTGAGCGGCTACTGCCTTTTTGTGTGAATTGAGCTGTTGATGTCTTTACAATATAGTCTGTATTTGCTCCAAAGAACTATTTCTAAACAGGTCCACATCCTCCTTTTCTATATTAACATTTCATTTCTACTACCTCTGGTGGGTGCTGGGATTAAAAGGGAAGTTAAAGCATTTAAGAACACTTATTTTCAAAAGGTTTTGAAAAATCTAAGCCTACCAAGCATTTTGCAGTATTTTTAACAGAATTTCCTTTGAAGCAACATCACAGCAACCTTAGACCTGAACCAAGTACATTTATGCACTGGCAATATTTTTATACTACACAGTCATATCAAGCACTGGCTGAAACACTGGTTCTTATTTGAGACTAAGTCATGCAGCCATTTGCAATCCTGCTACTGTACATTCAAGGTTTACTGCTTTTAAACAAGTGAACTAGTTTAATTATTACAACAAAGAGTATTAAATAATTTCCAATCATCATTCTTCATCATGTGGGAAATTGGTACATCTTTAGATTACTAGAATTCGATTTATGGTTATCTTAACTGTTCTTAAGTATTTCTTCCTGTTATTTTTGATGTTCTTTTTATCAATCTTAATGTGTTTTTTATATATTCCTTCAATTTTATCAGAGATATTTTCCATGTAAATCTTCAGTTTTATCAGAAAATGTTTATAATTTCATTTTCAATCAACTTAGAAATATTTTTAGGCCTACCGTTTTATCTGCATAATTTTCCATGATAATCTTCAATTTTAATGTTTTTCCATATATTTTTTCAATTTTATCAGAAATATTTTCCATATAAATCTTCAATTTTATCAGAAAATGTTTTTACTTCTACTTTCAATCAATTTAGGAATATTTTTATGCTTACCATCTTATCTGTATAATTTTTCATGAAATAATCAGTTTTAACATGTTTTTCTATATATTTCTTGAGTTTTATCAGAAATATTTCCCTTGTAGATTTTCAATTTTATCAGAAAATGTTCATAATTTCACTTTCAATCAATTTAGGAATATTTTTTATGCCTACCATTTTATCTGCATAGTTTTTCCATGAAATAGTCAATCTTAACATGTTTTTCTATATATTTATTCAATTTTATCAGAGATATTTTCCATGTATATTTACACAATGGAATACTACTCAGCAATTAAAAACAATGAATTCATGAAAATCTTAGGCAAATGGGGAGCAGGGGGAGTAAAGAGGGCTTATGGGACTTTCAGGGAGGGGGGAACCCTAAAGGGGAAATCATTTGGAATGTAAATAAAGAATATAGAAAATAATAATAATAATAATTATAAAAATAAAATATAAAAAATTTAAAAAAGTCACACCATCGAAAGCACTCATTGTTTATTGTATTGAGTGAATTATATAGAAATAATTTTATATTTTAAAAATCTTTCAAAGAAATATTGAGATTTCCAATATACTTTTCAGTCTATATTATCTGATATTGCCATCTTGCATAGTAAGAGCTAATGAATGATATCAATGAAATTCTACTAACTAAACTCTAGGTGTCATTTGGGTTTCCCAAAAATTATACTATTGGCCTTCTTCTGCCCTGGGACTCCTTGAAAATATCACATTGCTTTTCCAACTCACATCTCTTCTATATTCCAGATTATTGCCTTTCATCAGCTTGGCATGTGAGAACTACTGGATCTTGGCGAGCTCTTGTCTTTTCCTTATGAATTCCTTATTCTCTTTTATTAAAATATTCTTCTGTCACATTCACTTCCATTAAAATTAACCAATTATTAATTCACTTAGATAAATTTCAAATAAGTAAAACCACCCTTTCTGTTAATGTAGAAAAATTAAATAAAAAAACATCTAAATGTTTTCATATTTGATTTATTCATTGAGCCCAAAGAATATTTAAGTAGAGGAAATAGAAATCCATCAAGCTAAAATATATTTCTCAAGAGTATTTTTTTCCCTTAACAGTTCAGAGTTTACAAGATTTATGATAACTACATACTTACAAATAATCCAAACTTGTGGTACTGGTCTATATAATTCCAGATACTTTTGGTTTGAACTTAGCAAGTTATAAGCAACATTACAAGAGAGCATGAGAATTTGATAAAGATCACATTATATACATTTTCACATAATTATGACTGTGTATCTTTCATTTAAAATACTTTGAAAATATATCACTAAATTAGACTTATTTGTGTAATTGTATGTATATAATATTTATGAGATTCATATATAGATATATTTCATTTTGTGTTTCATACTATAATAAGTATACTATATGTGTACTATATTTGTACTATAATGAACAACATTTTTCATTGAGTTTTGTCATAGTCATTGAACTCAAAATAACTCCATCTCTAGTGAATAGAGTATAAACAACATTGAAAATACACATTTTCTTGCATATGGGCATCATAAAACCTAACTTGTAAATTAAACAAGATATGAAAATTGACCAGCATACAGAATTCATGTCTTTCTAAATGTGTATCTACTTCTTGATTCCAGGATCATTATATATATAGGAAAACTAAAACACAATGTACCCTAATTGTCATAAAATAGCTAGAAGAAAATGACAGATTTTCAATATAAGACATACTTCAGATAAAATAAATATAGTTTAAAGAATGCTGTGTAAAAAGTTTTTACTTGATCATGTGATTTTTTTTGGAATGATTTTCTCAGTACAATATTCTTTAACTTTGACAGAAAAATGACCAAATTCCTTTCTACTTCAAATGTCAGTATTTGGTAGTTATAGATAGACAGTGTCATAATTCAAAAGTAATACATTTTTGACTAGTTCCAGTTCAATGGTTTCCTAGTTTTGCAAAGGATATATCCAAAGCATTGGAAAATAAAAGTAAGGAAGCTGACAAATTCTCTCAAAATTCATTGAAATTCAATATTCCCTGTCTTGCCAGCTTAGAAGACCTGATGTATTCTATGTCAGCCTGCCATAGATTGCCTCATATCTAAAAGTTCCGAGGAAACATTTGGTGTGTTTTGGGGCTGAATCAAGAATTAAATACAGATCTACCTCTTTGTAGTAAAGTATTTTTGAATAAAGGCTTTTCTTTCAAGCAATTAAAGCTAACAATTGGCAAATGAAACTTCATAAGATTCATAATTTCTGCACAACGAAGGAACAGTCAGTTGAGAGAAGAGAAAACTCATAGATTAGAAGAGAATCTTTGTCTGCTTTACCACTTCTAGAAGATTAAGATCCAGAATATATAAATAACAACAGCAAGAAGGGTGATTAATGAAACTATTAACAACAAAATCACAAATTTAAAAGTATTTAAAAGTAGATTTGGGAACAGAACTGAGAGTAATCAAAAGAAGAAGTAAAAGGTGCTAAGTAGCATTTCAAAAATTGGTCATTGTCCCTATAAATGATAGAAATATAAATCAAAACAACCATTGAAATTATGTCTTACCATTTGAAATTTTGTCACCAGCATGACTAAGATCAAGAAAACAAGTGACAACAATTGCTGAAGCCTATATCAGGATAGTGAACTATCCCAATCTTGGCGAAATTCAAACCAGTCTAGCCACTCTAAAAACTAGTGTAGAGAATACCCAGGTAGCTGAAAATGAGTCTACCACATAATCCAACTATGTGACTCCCTGGCACATGGTGAAAGGATACTATGTTCTTGCCATAGTTACTTGCTCAGTCCTGTGCACTTCTGTTTGAAATACAATAGCTAGAAAGAAGATGAGGGGATGGGGAAGACCTCCAACTGACAACTGGATGATGAAAAATGTGACACACATGCACTACTACTATTTTAATGAAAAGAAAAATACAAAATCATTAAATTTGTAGATAAATTAATGGATCATGAAAAGACCAGATTAATCGAGGCAAGTCAGATCCAGACAGAGAGATGATACATGCCTCTCTCATATGAAATTCTATATGAGATATGGTTCTACATCTTCAAAAGTAAGTATATAAAATGCAATAACTGCAGAAACAGGAAGGTACAAAGGGAACACTAGAGGAAATGGTGTGACTAAAGAGGGGAATAGCAGGGAAAAATGAACTAAAGGGGGAAATAAAAAATGGATGCTCTTTAATTAGGGAGGGGAGAGTAGATAAACACAGAAAAAGAAACAATAAGATAAAATAACAATAAAACTTTCATCAGGATTTATCTACCTGCTATTAAGTATCTGCATAAAAATACCCATAAGAAAAAAAATTATATATATATTTAAAATATATATGAAAAGTATAAATAATAGATATAATGAATATTATATTTGTATAATATATTTATTATATATAATATATATGAAATATTCCCCTCTGAATTATAAATGCTTCCTCAGAGTCATAGACAATAACAAAAATATCTAATACCAGGCATGAGATGCCCTGTTTTAAGTTATTGGTCAAGAATATCTAAAAAACTCCTCTAATGATAGGTTCTTGCTATTGCACTTGGTTGTCTTCTTGCACAAGGTAAATATTTGTTGCAGAAGACACCATTCACTTTGAACACATGGCCCAGAGGTCCCCAAGTATATATGTCCTGAATGCATTCTCTAGCTTTCATGATACTAGATGGCATCTGGCAAGCTTTCAAAGGGGAGAAGCAACCAATAAGTATTTGCAGCTATGAAACATGTATACCAAAACAATTACCAGTATGGAGCAATAACCCCAAAGATGTAATAATAGCATTCATACCTTGATGATAAAAACAACTCTTTGAATCAAAACCTTGCTCAAAAGAAGGTATATCATGCCTTGTGTGAGAAACTCTGTCTACTACATCGAGGTCTTGGAAAACTTACATAACTAACTTAATCCACAACTGCATTGTAAATAGATTTTTTATATACTCTCAGCTAAATGTAGTTATTTCTTGTCGTCAAGGAAACATACCTCTGCAACAGATGAAGACAATTAAAGAGAATCACAACAAATCAAATTATAGCAGTTAAAGTCCAGTACCTATTGTCACATTTCTAACACAGCTCCTGCTCCTGAGTTTCCGGGATCATTGCCAAGAAAAGAACACAACGATTTTAAGAGACAGAGTAATAGGAATTTTGCTGAGAGATCATGTCTATTACAAACATCGGAGAAGCTACACATTTGTTGTCTCCCCATAATATTTGCTTAAATATAACTGGAACAAAGAAAACACTAATACATAAGATGCCATGAAGGAGACATCTTAAGACATCTCAAGAGGTCTCAACCTAGACAAAGAACTACAGAAAAATAAAAATACTGAGAATGAGATATTCTATCCCAAGAAAGAAAAAACAATAGTTGATTATACAATATGAAATGATCAGCCCAACAACAGTATACAAATGAACATGTTATACTGGTATATAAAACAAACGCCCACCATATACACACAAAGTAAAAGAGAATACCAATTTGAAAGAGAACTTGAGTAGAAATATATGAGAGAGGTTTCAAAGAGAAAGGAGTTATATGATGTGATTACACTGCAATCTCAAAAATATTTAACATATATAATGGTGATTTTTCTATGTATATTTCTGCACATCAGAAGAGAGCATTAGATCCCATGAATATACAGTTACTGAATTATTCATTCTCTACTGCCATGTGGATACTGAAAAATATGCCTAGGAGCTTTGAAGGGGCAGTCAGTGCTCTTAATCAATGAGAAATCTCTTTGATTTCTCCATCTTTCAGTTCCATCTTAAATCTTCTTCTTTACATTGACTGAAAAAAAGAGGGTGTGTGTAGTTTGAGACTACCTGTTCTTGATTTCAGGTTTTGTTTGGGGGAACATTCTATGAATATACAATAATTCAAATTAAAAGCATACTCAGTTCCTTCTCCTTGCCATAATATAATTATACAACCATAAGGTCATACCTACTAAATCAGAATAATCCTTGTTATATGTTTTGGCTATAATGTTATATTTATGAATTTTGATTTTATTTATTTTGCAACCTTGAGGATTGAATACATGACCTTCCTCTTGCTATATACAATAATAATATGCTGAAATTCTTATTATATATTCTTAATCTACCTGCCATGGTTTTCTTATATATTATTTTTTAGTTTTAATTATGGCTATATTTATGTGAAGATGGAGGAGCTTGTACACAATTGCAATGCCGATGAAGGCTAGAAAAGATTTTTGGATCCCATAGAGTTAGGTGATACAGATAAGTGTGAGCTGCTTGGTGTGGTGTCTGGGAATCCACCTCATTCATCTACAAGAATATTATGTGCTCATACTATATGAACGACCCCTCCACTCACAAATTTATTGTGTTTCTTTGAATGTTGACACAGAGTGTTACTAAGTTGCCCAAGCTAGAAGTAAAGTATTGTTTAGGTCAGACTGATCTACATTGTATAATATTCCTCCCTCAATCTTCTGAAAGAAATGGCTTATAGGTGCCCTTATTTTTGTTACTAAAGAATATTGGCTTTTTATTTAATATATATTATCACTCATTATAGAAAAGATTATTTAAAGAAGACTATACTAAATATTTCATGATAATTTACAGAACATTGAACATAAGTTTATAGAGAAATGTAATTCAAAACTTCACAAATGAACTTATGAAGTTGTATATTTACAATTGAATAGGTGTATATTAATAAATAAAAGTAAAAAACCCTCATGCTTTATTATAATCAGTTATTTCTATAAACATCTTATAAGGATTCCTATGTAAAAGAAATTATATTTTATTATAGACAGATTCAACTTAGTAAGTAGAATAAAAAGAGATAAACAAGGAAATGATACAAATAATATTTGATCTAAAGGTGCTAGTAAGAGCCTACAATTAAGTATGAATACAAACAAATTTTCAGTATATAGGGAATAAAAGATAGTATATTTTGAGACAAATCAGAGTCACCATGTACTAGTTACACATATTGATGCAATAACATGCAAATATAGAAGAGGTTCATTGAATATTTGATATTTACAGCAAAATAATAAATCAAGGCACTTACAAATAGCATTGGGGGGACAGCAAGATGTGAATTATATAAAAATGGGCAAAAGTTAGCTGTGAGTATTAGAAATAGTCATATGAAGTTCACATATGGCACTGGAAGTATCTAGTTGTCAGAAAATCTAAATTATTAAACTGTATCAGGGCATCAAAAAGAGGTCAGACATAATTCTGTGCAATGAATGGCTACTTAGAATAAAGAGAGCCCAAGATAATTTGATTCTGAATCTTTAAGATTCTAGAGTTCCTTCTAGAATTCTAGAAGGTACGGTTTTTTAGGTAAAACAATTCACAGCAGTGACATGCTCCACTATTAAACAAATTTATTGGCATCATAGGCATACTCTTTGGTTTGGTTCGGTTTGGTTTCAAAGCTCTGTAAGATGTGTTGTTCTACAGTTTCAGAATGTACATTTTAAGTGAATGAAAGTTCATTAAAAGGTATAGATTTCTGGACTGGTTAATTTCATCATGTGATGATATTATTCGAATGTTACTCATAATAGTTTTTTTCCCTGGGATTTGCTCATGTGTTTCTCTCTCTCCTCCTTTACCTCCTCTTCCTTCTCTCTCTCCCTCTCCCTCCCTCTACCCCCTCTCAATCCCAGACTGTGTTTGTGTGTGCCTACATGCGTGCATTCATATGTGCATGTGCATATGTGCATTATGCATGCTTGTGTGTGTGTGTGTGTGTGAGTGTGTGTGTGTTTTATGTGAAAGTGTTCATGGGACCATAGGAAAGTTTCAGATCTTCGGAAGCATGGGTAATAAGCAGTTGTGTTACTTCCTGTGGTTGTGTTTGTTGAGTACTCAAATCAGATCCTCTGGAAGAACACTTTGTACTCTTAATTGTTGTGCCACTTATCTTGCCACCTCTTTATAGTAAAATGATAAATATTAAAAAGAAATATGCTTCATATTTTAACTATCTCTTCAATAAGCTTGCAGAGTTGTACATTGTAGATTTAGTTTTAGATTTGTTTTACCACTGCCAACATAAACAACTGTACACATTGGGAGACAATATCTCCCTGCTTCTTCAAACATTCTGACATATACACTAGTCCCATGGAGATTGATAAAAATTTCTCTTTTTGTACGGATTCATTCTTCATGAGAATTAAACAGTACATAGCTTTTTTTTATTTCTGGCCTCTTTTATTTGCAAGTATGTTGACGGTATCCATCTACAACATAGCTTATATAAGTAACCTATTTCATTCTGCTCATCTTCATATTCCATTGTACAGATATACCATAGAATGTTTATCCATTCATTATTTGATGGAAATTTGGGCTGTTTATACCTTTCTAATTTTGAAAATTGTAATTGAAAAATTCAAGTAAACTTTTTAATGTGCATGGTTTCAATATTAATGTTTGGTTGTTTAATGTTTTTATTAGTTATGGTAAGTGGTTAAGCTTCTAACTCTAAGCAAGTATGTTTTCTATAGTGGCAGGATTAAATAATATTTCTACCAGCAGTGTACAGTGGTCACCCTTTTTCTACATCTTCACCAACTGTGTTATTTATGATAACATTGTAAATATGATAGTCAACCTTTTATATTTCTAACACTATTTTGCTCACAGGAAACACTACGATGTATCTTGTACAGCATGATGCTAAGCACCATGTCCACACTGTGGAATTATTAATATTAAATTCCTCCTATAGCTGTCCTTTCAAAATAAGAGCTTTTGATCTTTGGCATATTTCAAACATACCACATTAAAAATAAATTCAATCCTATTGCTGATAGTTTTCTCTTATGTGATTATTTATTGGTTATTTTATTTATTTACTTTTAAAATGTTATCCCCCTTTCCAGTTTTCCCTCCACAAAACCCCTATCCAGTGTTTAAAAGTTGTATTTCTTCTATGGAGCTGTGGATCATAATGAACTTTTTACTGTTCCCTTCCCCAAACCACCAAAATCTCTTGTATTTGTTTATTGTCTAATTATGCTGATCACTTCTTCATGTGCTTGACAATAATTGAATATGTTGTTTGGAAAAATATTAGTTCTTGATTCTATTTTGTAATAAAATGATTAGTATGGATTTTTTTTAATTTTGGAAGATTTAATAATACAATGTGCATTTAAACCTCCGAATGGGTACAAAAAGTGCTAACATTCTGTCCCTGTGAGTTTTTTTCTTTACTGTTTTGACAGCTTTTGAAGAAATTTTTTTTTAAATAGTGGTCAATCTAGCTTGGCATTTATCTTTTTTGAGTTATGTTTTGATGTCATACATAAAACCAGGATCACTAATGAAATCAATAATCTGTGTATTCTACCTTGGGGATTTTGCCTGTTTTTGAAGGTCATATAATTTAATTATGTCATCTGTAATTTTCAGTTATTCTTTCTTAAAATTGATCTTACTCTCTTTACTTTTGACGTTTTACATCAATATGCACTCTGAAGTGTGACAAATACCAGTCAACTCAAAAAGGCACTGGCATAGTTCCCATGGTGACCTCCAGTCTTGGAACTAAATTGTATTGAATAAGCTTCATTAAAGTTTTGAATTTAGGCATCGATTTCAAACATGATAGAGCGAGCTGTTCATTTGCTTCTAGATTTCTAGTTACCCAGCCACATCTTTTAAGCTTGCTGGCTTTCTTCTACCTCTGTAGTCTTGATTCCTCCAAAAATCAGCATTGATTTAATAATTCGCACTAATTGTGTGTGTGTGTGTGTGTGTGTGTGTGTGTGTGTCCCAGTTCTGTTCACCAAATAGAAGAAATACAAAAGAGCAAATGGGGAGATCTAACATTGTTTCCCTCTCTAAGCATCTCCTGACTATTCTTCATTACTATTCATGTCAAAAAAGGATTGACTCTAATCAATACATGAAAACACCATAATGAAGTTATACTTTATTATTAAAGGTAAAAATACTACTCCTGTGAGATAAAATTAAGTGTATAAAATTGTTTAAAAATAAATTAGAAAAAGCCATAAGCAGGTAATAACTAGATTATCAGTCAATGGGCTACAAAAACAAATTGAGAAAATAGACAGCATTTTTGCTTTATGCCTAACAAATAATATTTAGGGTCATGTTTATAATTTAGGAGTGGGACACTTAACATTGTTACATGGAAATAAAATGTGGAATCTAGAAAATCATTGTTCCAAACATAGTTCTATCACTATTGTATCCTGAGCCAAATTATACAAGCGAAATGCCAAATTGTCAATGTAGGGAAAAGATGTCCCATCCAGTGTAATTATATAGAATATAAAAGATATTGAATGGTTCTCGTTTATTGAGCACAAAAGAGACACTTATTTTAAGATAAATTACTAGGCTTTGTTGGTTCTTTTAGTGGGAGTTTTGCTCAAGCAGAGAAACGTGTGCATTTACTTGGAGTTATGAATTAGGTAGTTTGATCTACTTCATTTTTTTTTAAGAAATCTTGGAAATATTCTTTAGCCAAAGTGTAGTGCAAAGGGACATTGTTTTCTTTCTAATCAGCTCCAAATATCCAAACTGACAGCTCACTAGTATAAGAATTTACTCGAGGATTTAAACAAATCTCCAGAAGCAAAAGTAGCTTCACTCAGCTTCAAATTTGAACGGAAAGAAATTACACTTAAAGTAAGTGCTGTTATGTATTAACTAGTTTTAAAACTTTTGAAGTTGAACACACAGCTCACACCCTTCTAAATGCTTCAGGTATTTGTTTGACAGAAAGCATTATCTCACAAAAATGGAGAAGTACAATATTGATAATAGTCAAATATTATAATTCACAAGTAATAGAGCTATATTTAAAAGATGCATGCAAATTATCCAAAATGTACTAAAAGGGAAAAAGGAAGCTGTCTTCTCTAATACAAACCTTTTATTTACAAAGGATCTATATCAAATGAGGACTGCATGCTAGTCAATCTTTCTTTACTGTGTGGGCATCAGGCATTTCTTAGCAATCTTAGCTGTCTACTGAAAATTGTCATTTCTATAACACTTATTGTTCTCTTCTGTTCTCTAAGTACATTATTTATTTGCATGACTAAATCTGTCATAGGAAAAAAGTAAGTTAATTTTAGGAGTTACTGACTTTAGTCTGTCAAACATATGTGAGGTTTTTTGTAAATAAATCAAAAAGAGACATGAAAGAAACAAGAAAATAATGTTTCTCATTTAGCAATGTTATTTAAAACTGCCTTTCTCTTTCCCAGGTTTACAGACATGCAGAAATGGAAAATAAATGTTCTCTGTTTCTATTTTCAAATGTATTTCCATACCTATTCATGTTGACATTTCTGTTAAAATTCACACCAATATACTCTAAGTATCACAGTGCTATCCATGCCTATGTACAATGATTATCTGTAGTTGAAATATTTTCCACCATATACTGTTATAAAGTATATAAGCTTGTACTCTTTTGTTCAATTCATTGTCCCAAGCATCAACTAATATGTTGTACCTTGTATTTAAAAAGAACTTTTCTTTTTTTTTCTTTTTGTTTTTTAAAGATTCATTTATTTATTATATGTTAGTACACAGTAGCTGTCTTCAGACACTCCAGAAGAGGGCATCAGATCTCATTATGGATGGTTGTGAGTCACCATGTGGTTGCTGGGATTTGAACTCAGGACCTTCAGAAGAGCAGTCAGTGCTCTTAACCGCTGAGCCATCTCTCCAGCCCCAAAAGAACTTTTCAATCATAGCACATAGGTGAACAATTCTCAGGCCTTCCTCAGGTTGAATTGTGCTGTTTTTCTTTATGAAGCTTGCTAAAAGAATTTCTCCTTCTGTCACAATGTGTAAGGTTTGGAAAGATTTCTCCATTATTCTTTCTTCTCTGCTGTCTTGCAGAAAAGATTACATAGGCAACTTGTATAAAAAAAAGATATAAACAGACTTGATCTAGTTGAAGAATGAATTACAAGTTTTATAAGAATGTCAAAACATAATTTTGTATCTATTGATATTGTAATATTTTAATAATTTATTTATCTTTTGTCATTGAAGCAAAATTCCTCTGTGCTGATACTGGTACAGAGACAGACACATTGAAGTGCTGATTCAAGTCAGAAGTGCTGATTCAAAAATACAACTTAAATAAATGTCCAATTTAAGCAACCCCAAACTTGATGTTATAACAATATAACAGTTTCATGATATTTTATGGTGGTATAACAGTAGAGATCCCAAATCAATGCCCCTTTCAACAATGCTGGTAGATGTATAGTGTAGAGGGCTACAGAAAATTGCGGAATTAAGTCTCTGCTGTAGGCTTCAGCAGCTATGTGACAGCATTCTTATGCCTTTGGTTTGTAGAAGCTGGTTTCTGCCCATGTCTAATATTGACAAAATGTTAGGTCATACACACAGAGAGGATATAAACAGCTAGTAAGAAGTTAAGATATCTCAGGATATTTGTAATTAGGATAGGGACCTGCAGCATTCCAATCTCTCAACAATTACTGAAGTTAAATCACCATCCAGTTAAACAGATGTGTCTTCCCTTCTCCAGGAATCTCTGTACATAGAAATTGTTCAAGGTCCCAAAACTGTTCATCCATGAACAAGTACTTCCTGGTAAGGGTGTGGAATGCTGAGTCACAACATGAAATGGTGAAAAGGAAAGCAACTTTGTAAAGGTATTGAACATCTGCACTGGTCTTAATTATGAAAATAGTCCTCATTCAACTTTATTTATTGAGGTTTACATTCATCCCTTCACCATGCTGTATCCACCAGCTTCCGTTTGCCTTTCTTTACTCTCTTAGAGATTTCTAGTTTGAGAATATTCTTTCTCTATTTTCTTGTTTCTCTGTTGCATTGCAGAAGAACCATGGGTCTTTTTCCTATTTGTTTGAAACATTCATAGAATTTGGTTTTCTACTTTACCACTGTAAAATATTTATGTATGTTATTATATAATTAGCTTTAGTGCTAAAAAACTGAGCATTCAATTTAGAGTAATTGTAGTAGCTGAAAGGTTAGGGTAGGAAATTAAAAACAAATCAAATAAAACAGGAAAAGCTAAACTCCCAAGGAATTGATTTTGCTTCGAAATAGAAGTGAAATTAAGTTGGAAGAGCCTTACTGGATTGAGTGTATGATTTTAACCATTCAAAGTAAAGAGCCTCGAAGTTTTTTACCCTTGCAGTTTGCCTATTCAATGATGTGTGAACTGTTAACTGTTGTTTTCTTTTTTTTATATCAACAGATAATTTTTGGCCAATGATTTTAAGAAATAAATGCTTATATGCAGGTAAGAAGTTAGTAGCTATGAGCAAATATTTTTAGACAGACCTTGATCTCAGAAGCATGTAGTTCAAATGTGTGGTAGGTAAGAGTATATATGCAGCTGTTGCTTTGAGTTGGAGCTGTTGAAGTAGAAAATATGACGGATCTGCTCATTATCTACTACAGTGGAAAAATGGAGACATTCTCTTTGTAGATCCTTTAGACACTAAAAAAATTAATGTGTGTTTGCTGATTTTATTGCCTTTTTCAACTAAGTACAAAGGGCAGTATAATAGATGGGATTTGGGGCCTCTATTAAACCAGATTGTGAGGCTTTGTGTTCCAGGCAATGCAGAAAGAACTCACTGAAATTCTATTCAATATTTGAACATAAAAAGTTTATTTCAGGGATGTCTTTTGGTATAAACCATTTTCCATAGGCTGAAGAAATTTCTTTCCTTATGCATCAGAGTTAATTTCATCTTGGCTTTGTTAGATATATATACATATATATGTATATATAAATTTATATATGAAATATATGTGTATATATGTATATTTGCATATATACATATGTGTATATATACATACATATATATATATATATATATATATTTAGATAACTTATGAGAGAAGAGAACCAGTCTTCACAAGATCTGTAGAGTCCTAACATTCTTCTGGCAAGTACACCTTTTTTCCCCCATCCACTTTCCTGGTCAAACCCTTAAAATGAGGTGGGATCTTAAAATGCAGCATAAGGAGAATGCTAGAGTGGTGTTGGGTGATACATAAATACCTAGTGAAGATGTGTTTATGTGGAATCTCAGAAGTTTGGGGTAACCAAGAGAAAGCATTTAGATTGTCATGAGAGGCAGGGGATATAAGACAAAAGGTGATATTGGATAGTTCAGTCTATAAGCCCACAGTGGCAAGTCAGTGATCATGAAGAAAGTACAAAAGTAAAAAAATATAATTATAATAACAGGGCCTGGAAATGGTCTGTGAGCTAGGAGATCATGGAAAGGAAGAAGTCTAAGAAGAAGAAGAACAATTTCCAAAAAAACACAAATAAAACATGAGAACCACATACGGTGATCCTTTTTATATCTCGATAAGAAAACAAACTTATCAATTTAACTTGCTTTATTTCCTAATATTAAAAATTAAATTAAAAAATTAGACTTCTAAAAAATCATTCAAGTTTTGTAGCTCTTAAGCAGTAAAGGGCAAATATTAGTTTCTAATATTTATATATCATTGATAACATACACCGATAGAATGCACATGTATACATTCACTTCTAACTCCTAACACACTTTGCCTCCCACACACATCTATCTACCAACTTCATGATCTTTTATATATTTATAACTACCCAAGTCCAATTAGTACTGCTGATATGCACATAATTATTCAACCATCACTTGAACCAAAGTTAAACTGGCAATCCACTAATAAAAAAGAAATCTCTCATAAAAACTCACATAATTTTCAGGAGCTTTTTAGATTAGAACTGGGGTTGATTTTTGAAGCTAAGTATAATCAGATCTGATTAATATTTGGATGGGAGCCATTTTTTCTTATAAAAGAAAACTGTGATAATTCAAAATATTTAGCATATATTAGATATTTAAATACATCTCTGTAAAAATCTACAGTTTTTCAAGTGGTAAACAGAATGTTTTAAAATTTATGCCTCTTAGTTTTGCTATTAAAATGTGTATAGAATATCATCTGTACATTTAAGAAGCAATAGACTTCTAGAATAAGATTTGTATTATCTTTTATGATTAAAAAGAGAAAAACCAAAGATAAAAATGATATATAGAGCAGACTTTCACAAAAATTGTGCATAAAGACTATAAAGAAAAAGAGAGACAAGCAATCTGATCATCAAAGAGAATTAGAAGATCAAACATAAGGATGCTTTTTAAAAAGACCACATATGTTATTTAATTTTCATTTATCCAATTGTTTACACTTTGAATGAAGCCAGAGGGGTTAACAGCATGAGAAAATGTAGAAAATTACGCATAGCTTTTAAAAATGTCAACTCAAAGGAAAGAAGTGTTAAAAAATTAATCTTACCCCATGGATTTCTTTGTTTCATGGGTTTTCTTATGAAACTTGAAAATGTAGTCAGTTCTTACCCTTTTAAGGAGAATGTTTTATTTAGTACAACACTAATTACAAACTGAACTTTTCAAGCAAGAGGGTTGGAGGGCAGCTAAAACATCCCATCTGTTCAAAGATCTCATTAAAATGAATCAATGCTTGTGCACTGACATGCTATTTTATGACAAATTTATACCACAACATATTTTAGATTAGCTGGAGCACAGTAGGGGTTCAAGAGACTGGCAGAAACAGTTGAAATTACCTAATTCTGTTTGCTTGTTTGTTTTAACTAGTGTTGGTGCCTAGGGCATTGCATTTAATAGAGCTAAGATCAGAACATTAGATGAATCACTCACCCAAGGCCAGTGTACAGCATGTTTTATATGTCTGGGTTTTTGATCCTTGAGCAGCGCTTCCTACTTTGGGGCTTTCTCAGTCTAAGGGTGTTTACCCAGATAGTAGCTTCTCCACCCTGTCTGTGCTTAGAGAGAGCTACACTAGCTAATCATTGCTAAGTTAGAAAAATGATGTTAGTGCCTTCCAGAGTTTGCTTTTGACAAAAGGAAGGGATTTGGTCTGGTTTTAAAACCAAAATGTAAAATGTCAGCAAGACATCTGATTTTGATCTAACCAAGCAAGCATGCATTTCATGATCTTCACTGAAAACAGTTTCCAATGAAATTTGCAAAAGAATCTTGAATCTTTGAATTCAATAGTAACAGAATTTAGTCAGTTATTTCTGTGATAATAGTGATCACAGGTGAATCAGTCACATTCTAGACTAAAGCACGCTAGAGGAATGAATACACTGGCAGCTAATGTAGGCTAAAGATCTTCACTGTTTTATGATTTAATCCTTTACAAATACACTCTTTGATTTTATTTACCCATCAGTAAGGAAGTTGAAAGTATGGACAAAAAGGAAAATCAGGATATGGATACATAATTATCACCCCTCATTTCCATATTCCTGAACCCACTATCCCAAAATCTTCTAACAGGGAACAGAGTATTTCTACTAATGCTTAAGAAATTTTATCCCTAGGTTGCTTCAGATTATGTACTCGCATCTAACTTTCTTAACAAATAAAGAAGAACAGATGGCGTTTGTTTTCTGGGTTCGAAATAGCATGTTCAACAATTATTTCCTAGTTCATTTTTTTCCTGAAAATTTCAAGATTTTTTTCTATAATAATAGAATTGTATTGTGACTATGCATCATATTTCTATTATCCATTCATCTCTTGATGGCATTTAGGTTGCTCCATTTCTTGCCTATTCTGTATTGGGCAGCAGTATACATGACTAAGTGTTAAGTAGAATATTAAGTCCTTTGAGCCTACAGCAAGGCATTGAATACATGGATCATATAGTACATCTACTTTAGTTTTTTGAGAACTGCTGACACTGATTTCCTCAGTGGCTAATTTTAACTTCATCTGTCTGTTTTCATAGGAGCAATAATGAGTGTTGTGGTGGTTTGAATATGCTTGGCCCATGGGAAGTGGCACTATTAAGTGGTGTGGCCTTGTGATAGATGTGGCTTTTTTTGAGGAATTAGGTCACTGTGTAGGCAGACTTTGGGGTCTCCTCTTATGCTTAAGCTCTGTTCATGGCAGGAGAGACCTCTTCTGGCTGCCTGTGGAAGATAGTCTCCCATGATTGCCTTCAGACCAAGATGGAGCACTTTCAGCTCCTCCAGCATCATTCCTGCCTGTGTGCTGCCATGGTTCCTGCCATGATGATAATAAACTGAACCTCTGAACCTGTAAGCAAGCCCCAACTAAACATTGTCATTTAGAAGCTTTGCTTTGGACATAATCTTGTAGAAACTTTATGCCCCATGGAATGAAGATGTCCCCAGAGTGGCACCGTCTCAGAAGCAAAATGGAGGAGTTAGGGAGTGAAGAAATCTGGGAGGGGGACCAGGAGGATGGGTGATATTTGGGATGTAAATAAATAAAATAACTAATTAATTAAAAAGAAGAGTCCTTGTTCATGGCGATTCTTCACAGCAATAAAACCCTGACTAATACAACTGTTCTTTATTATGGTCTTTCATAAATTCTTCCTCCAGTATACTATGTTAGAAGAAAGAAAAAAAGTTGGACATAATGTAATACTTACAAACTGATGGTTTAAGTGGATATATAATATATAGGTACAAAACAGAAAAGATAACTTCATATGTAATTTGTGACATTCAGCAAGAATGTAGGAGAGTATCAGAAAGTAACACTTTGATATTAGGCTAACCCAAGCATATTTCTTGAAATTCATCAGGAAACAACATTTGCCTTTCCTTTTTGTGGTTCACTGTAAGAATAAGAATAAATTTGAGCAAAGGCTAGTAATAGTGTTCAATTTTGTTCGTTAGGTTCCTAATATTGTTAAAATTGTTGAACAAACTAATTTTTCAAATAACTTTTGTTAGGTACATTTTTTTTTTCTCCAATCTAACTAATACATTAGGTAAATTATTTTATGATATTGATGATATGAAAATTGAATGAAACATGCAGACTTTCTTGAAGGGAGTATGAATTACCCGTTTGTCTGCATGTCTGCATCACTTCTTGAATAATTGAATGCAACTGGCATGCTGCAACTGGCATGCTACAACTGGCATGCTACAACTGGCATGCTACAACTGGCATGCTGCAACTGGCATGCTACCAGGGAAGGCAGGGTGCAGTCCAAGAGAGGTGGTTCCAGTTTGAGAAAAGTGGGGACTGTGATGGATGATGTGGTTCTTAATCTCCTGTGTCCCCAGCTGCTGGTTAGAGCATTACCTATGCTACAGGCAGAAAAGGAATGGGTGACCCTGGATAGTGGTGGAATCCAGTTTTGTTCTGAGTGAATACCCAGAGAGTACAGAGGAACTGGAAGATAGAAAGAAGTCCTTCTCTGTGAAATTTAGATTCAGCTCTTTATTACAAAGGCCTTCCCCATGAAAAGCCCTTCCCTGCTGTGGTGATCCTTATGAAGGAGATGATCCTTGCTTGTCCAAACTAATTTGTTTTTATGGTGGATGTGAATGAATATGCCTTACAGTGAACCACAGTTTAAATAAATACCTTTTGCAGGAAGGGATGCCCAGGAATGGCAGCTTCTTGGCTAAGCATTCAGGGCTTATATAGATACCTCATTAGAATGGAGAATTCTGGGATTTTATGTTATATAACTGGTTGTTATAGTTCTCTCAGTGTTTTTGAACCTGCTTCAATCTTACCAGTTCTTTCTGGGGCAAAATCCACATGTCCCACACTGGTCCAAAACTTCTCTTAATCTTTATGAATTTTAGCTGATGTACTATCATTCTCAGTAAATTATTAAATCTCACAGGAAACTATATGCCATGACTAATTGTTTAAATTTTCTCTTAATTTCAAATATGTGTTTGCTACTACCATTTTCATGTATCTAATAATATAGTAATACTTATTTTATTACATCTTCTACATAAACATCCAATGAATAAAAATTTTCAAGACTAGTTTCTAAGTATTAGGTTATTAAATAGGTATAAAAATACACAGAAAAGTCATTTATTTTCAAATTATTTATGCTTTCTTATACTTCACATTTCAGTCTTGTATCAATCACATTATACAGGAATATCTAAGTTTGTTATCTCAAATCTTCAACTTTGTTATGACGGTCCAAAATCTGACATGTTTTCTGAATATTTAGTTCAGATTCCACATAATTCAGAATTTTATTCTGCCTATAATAACTGGCTCCTGTTAAATAATAAATAGGAAATTTTAACAGTAACTGTTTATATAGAGTTCTAGCACTAAAATAAAGTCTAACAATGATAAAACTTGACTTTTTCTAAACATGTGAAATACACAAAATGGTTTCTTTATGAAGACTGTAATAACAGAGGTAACAATTAAATAACAGAAAAAGTATGGAGAAAAGATTGGAAAAGTAGAAAAGAAAAAAGACTCTGAAGCACTTGAGATAATAGTAAATGACTAAACGCAGACATAGACTTTTCTTGGTCCCATCAAATAACTGGAGTGGTCACAATAAGATGTACTGTGGAGAGGCAGGATTGTACAGGTATGATTTGAGAACATGGAAAAAGTTAGCTTCAGATGTTAATAGGATTGATAAATATTCATGTAATGATATGTTAAAAGTTGAGGGTGGATAGTGTAAGAAAGGATATTCAAGGAACCACGGGCCTAGGTTCATGTGATCTAGGAAGTAAAGACAGTTTATGTATTATCTTCATGAGCCAACAGGTTTTCACATGGAAATCTCTGAAAAAAATCTTTTACAGCATAGCAAAGAGAGGAGCAGTGAAATGACTACGAAAATCACCCAATTCTTATAACATCCAGTTACCAACTACTCAGAGGAAAGGGCTCTACTATCCCCTCGTATCAGTTGAGGAAGACAGTTTCCACTTTAGCTCCCTGAAGTATTTCTAGTTGACCACAAAAGAGAAAAACAAAATAGAACTCTTAGAAAGGTAGGCTTCAGAAAGTAGCTGTGGCCCAGTGAGCAAACAAAGAGCATAGAACCATGTGAGAACCAGTGTTGTATTGTCATAATCTTGGGTAAAAAATAGTAAAGAAAATATAATTTTATATCACATAGTTGTATAAACTCTCCATCCTAATTTAGCAACTCACTAATTTATTATAAATGAGCTAGTAAAATTACAGAAACCTACACACAGTTTGAAACTTTCTCCACTACCTCTATGCTCCACTATATGATTTTCTTCATGAAAATTTCATTTTCTTCATTATTTACTCATTTTTATTAGATTTTTCCTCAGCCTATAATTTCTTCGGTTGCTGGTTATTAATTTTTTTATACCTATGTGTAAATTTTAATTATTATCTGATTTATTAAATATCTGTGCTGAGGACTGCATAAAATATTTTCATGCATGTCTAGAAAGTATTCTATGCATGCCTGGAAAATATTCTGTCAATGAGCAAATTTGTTCATCATGATACCATTTTGCATGCTTTAATTTATTATTTTACTGAATTTAATCAATGAATTTTTCTCTCCTTCAGTGTTCCATCTATTCCACCCATTCATAGACCTTCTTAAAGAAACAGTATGATTCAAACCTCAAATGTTTGCTTGCTTTCATCAGTATCTATGATATTTATGTCTCTGAAAATTTTGATTTAAGCTTTCTATAGTTGTTGCCCTTTTCATTTTGGTTTAGGGTATCAGTTTTTTCCAGAAAAGCGTAAATATGTCCATATTGTTTACTTTGGCTCCTGGTTTTGTTGTTTTTTTTTGCTTTTGTCTTTTTTGTTTGTTTTGGTATTTGGAGATGGAATGAGAATACTCTGCTTTGGGATTTATCTTCATATTACAAGGATAAAAAAAATGACATTTTTCTTTCCTTTTACCACTCATTTCCTGAAGGAAATTTCACATCATCAAAAAAAGATATTAATTTAAAGGACTTCCCTTTAAAAAACAATTTTCCTGACAGTTATGCACACTTTAAATTTACTTTCCTGTATTCTAAATTTTATTTAGATCTATGTGATTTTTACCACTGAGAACTATAAGATCTATCAAGTCAACTTTAAGCTTGTCTTCGGGTATCCTTTCTTTGTCTTTTCTAGTATCTCTTCATCAGCTTTTCCTCACTAGAAAATATAAATTAAGGAAAAAAAAACTGTATGAAAAATTGAGTGGTAAAGCATTTTGAACATGAGTAATGGGTTTTGCATTTTGAATAATAATTTTTCCACAATAAAGACACATACATTAAAGAATTTCCTAACTATGTTAGAAGTCTTTTATTCTTTTCTTTTATTGTTATGGTAAGACACAATGAGTTAGACATGTACTAGGAAAAAAGAGTTTATAAAATGCTTAGAGTTTCTGAAGGTGATTCGATGTCCATGATCACAGTGGGCAGAAGGCAAGCAGGCATGCTCTGGAACAGTACATCTAATATGATAGAAGGCAGAGACAGAGAGTGGAAATGGCAGGGGTTTTGTAAACCTCAAAGCTCATACCTACCCATACACATTCCCCCCAAAGTCCTCACCACACAGACTTTCCCAAACAGTTCTAACAACTGGGGAACAAATTTTCAAATACATGAGTCTGTAGGGACAATCTCATTAAAACCACCACCTCATGTCTCCCAATTCTTTTCTTCCCAAATAAAGAATTCATCCAATAGATACAAAACTGCTAAGCAGAGTATTATTTAGTAAAGCAAAACAAAGCAAGCACCCCAAAGACAGATTATCGTGAGCTTACTTGAAGTGAGGGAAGTAGCAGACTTGATTTTAAATTGTAAATTTTTGAAATACTCTGTTGAATATTTATTAGGTGAGCTGCACATTTATAATGTAACATCACTTCCTTTTTATTGGAAAACGTGATGATTTAAAACTTAATTTTAGGGTCTTAATTCCTATTATTTTCCAGGCAAGCCCACAATAGAACAGTGTCGAAATTATATTTTAAATGATATCATAATGATGTTGAGCCCTCTGGATGATGTTGACAGTTAGGAAAATAAGGTGGAGAGATGACTTAGTGGGTAAAAGGGTTTAATGTGCAAGTTTGAGGGTACAGTTTGCATTTATTATTTATTTATTTATTTATTTATCTCTTTGTTGATACACTAAAAACCACTAATGAAGGTCAGAAGCAGGCATCAGTTTTCCTGGAACTGGAGGTACGAATGGCTGATGGGCACCCTATGTGTTCCGGTAATGGGAACAAGGCTCTCTGACAGAGCAGTGTGTTTCACCACTGAACTAACTTTTCTGCCCCAGTTTCCATTTTTGTGAAGTCTTCAGTGCTTTATCTCTTGTTCTATTCCATTTATTTTTGTTTTTACTGTGTGAATTTGTTTCATAAATCATTTAGTTTAATCCCCAGGTGTTTATTTTGATAATAGTATTATCTTTCATTATACGATTATATTTTATTCACAGTTTAAAATCTTTTGCTTTTCACTATTTTGAAGGACAAAATAATGTGTTTTCATTTTTACAATATATTTAAACTGCACCATCATCTCTGTAGATAACTTTTAAAATAACACTAGTGCATTAAATATGCTTTCATTTGTTTTGTACCTATGCCAAATATAAATAAGTATAATCAAGTAATGTAAAAAGATAAAGCAATAGGAAATTATTGCAGAAATGAAGGATGAAAAATGCATTGTTAAAGATGAATTTGCTTTAAAATGACATATTTATTGAATATATTTTAGCATTATCTTTGATTCTGTTTATATGGCTTATTATAGGGTTGTCATATTGAAGAGTCAAAAAATTACAAAATTGTCTTAATAAACCATAGTTAAATAATATATATAGTTATAGATGATTTAAACATCTTATGGATAATGTACTGAATTCATAGGTAATTTGTTGTCAGAGGAAATATGTCAATACCTAAGAGATCAGATCTACTCTGGCAATTTTTATTAAAGCAATTCAGCTCAAAAAATTTTCCATCCTGAACTAATATCTTATTGCCATGTGTGGAATTTAATAGTATGAACCAATTAGAAGTTTGTGTAGAGTATAGCTTATTATACCGCTGAGGTGGTCATTCTTTCTAAGTCAGCATCACATCTGAGTTAATGTTCATACCATTGAGTATGGTATTGTATTGGCCCAATATGTAAATGTTTGCCCACTATTACTGTTTTATTTGATGTCTTTGAGTTTTGCTGATGGGAAATTGCAGATGATCTTTGTTTCAGCTCTCACTATAACTAGCCCACTCACATGAAACTTGAAGAGAAATGCACACATCATACCTGAATAATAGCAAAAAACTTAGAAATCAAGGGACCAGTAACAACTGACAGAATGATGTGTTGTATAGCAGCAAAGGAAAGTGAGAAGAGAGTACCTGTAATACAGTTCAGTAGCAGAGCATTTTTCTAGGATGTGCAAAACCGTGGTTCTCATCATGACAATTACAAAAAGAGCCCAAGCAGATGAGAATTCTATATTTCCATGGATGCTTTGTCCTCGTTTTTAATTGTTTTACTGAGTCAGTGACATTTATATGACAACTTTATGTTCAAATTGTAAATAAGGCTGTAAGAGGCCAGGAAGTATAATAATTATTAATAAGTCTGCGGGTATGAATTTCACAATCTTTTCAAAAATTCTCTTCTATGCCAGCTCTGCCATTTAAAGTTTTCTCTATTCCATGACCAACTTTTCAGATTATATCATTCTCATTCTTCTCTGGGTAGTAGTTATAACCATGTTAGTAGTTTTTACTTAACCTGCATCTATCCTCCTCACTGATGTCCCTGTCTGTCCCTGCTAGCCACACTGCTGCATCCCTCCCAGCTTTTATCATAGTCTTAGCTATTGTTTTAAAACTGCTGTTTGCCACAGAAAATAGACACATTTTTATTATGTCTATTAGTCTGATGAAACTATAGAGTGATTATAAACAACCCATCGTATCATGTCATATTATATGTGAGATTCACTGCAATTATTTGTGATTTCATTCACTGAATATCATAGATTATTTTAATATTTAGAAAAAAATATATATTCACAAGGTTAAATTTTTACAATCTGTGAAAATCCCTATTTTGCCTTATTCTACATGAATTTGGTGAGACTATTTCTAGTTCCTACTTATTTTTGTTACAGTGTTGTGATTTTTGAAAGACCTGGGATGTAGGAATCAGTAATATGCACTGAGTTCATTTGAATTAATTGCCTTTGGAAAATGCTCATATCCAAGATTTTGTAGAGCCTACCAGAAAGTTGTCAGTGTCAAAAGTGATTATCTATGCTGCCTTGTAAATGTTTGTATATGGAGCTTTTTTGCTGTACATAGTCTTTGTATGGTTTTCAATCAATGTCAAAATTTAAAAGATTATTCTCACTTGCCAAAAATATAATTTTAATAAACTTTGAAGGAGTCTACTCTTTTCCCAAATGGACTGATTTGACCTCATAGGATCTTCTTCTCTTTTACCTACTAGCAGTTTATACCATGTTAATATCACAGTAGTAAATAATAAATATAATAGTAAATAATTTCATTCTGAGATCTTTTTCACTCAAATAATGAGTGTTTTCTCTCATTGCCATTTCTATTCTACCTATGTCCTTTTTATTTAGGTATCAATGACTTCACTTCTGCTCTGATAAAAATCCTGGAACAGGACTTCTGAAAGACCACTTACATATCAGATTTGAATTTCTCATAAAAGAGGAGGATTTGTTACCTATGATCAAATTGCTAAGAAGCATGATATTTAGTGAGGTCTTTTTTTTTCTGGCTTTCTTATTGTTTTCTCACTTGTTAGAGACCCCCAAGAGCAACCTCTGATTCCTTTAAAGGGCAGTTGTCCTAGTCATGAGGATTCATAAGAGCTCTACCCTTTGATTTCATTACTTCACAATTTCCTACCTTTCACCACCATCCAAATTATGATTTCAGCATGCCAGTTTTGTAAGTCAGTTTCTACCTGACTTTCCAGAAGCATCTTATAATACTCATATGTGATTTCATGTACAATATTTTAAAGCAGATACTGAATTATCAAAGCTTTTGAACAAAATCATACTCTATTATATGTGTGTTATTTTAACCTTGCTTTAAAGCAGACATAAATGGCTCTGTGTTTTATTTCCTGTGTTTTTTCACCCTTATTTTTCAGTTACTCCTAGGAGTCTTTTTAAGCCTTGAGGGCTCAAGTGCTGACTTTACCTAATCTTTGGAACTTGTTTACTGCTGCTGATAATGGTACTGGGATTTATATATGTTTTTGGACAGCAGATGGGATTCACAAATCACCTTTAGCTTCTTTCCGTAATAGGCAAACCTCTATTGCATTTTCTCTCTTGACATCCACAATTGGCTGGTGCCAATATTCTATTGCCTTCTTTTAAATTAAACTCTGTATTTTGTGCTGCCATATGGAACCAGTTTAGCAGAAAAAGCTGGGAGGCTGTGTGGGAAGGTCTTTGAGAGTATTTGATTGAAAACATGGAGGATGGTTTATATATGGATGGAATGAACTGTTTATCCTAGTAAGGCTTCTCAGAAAGTAAATAAGAAATTACTTAAAATGAGGAAGAACAATCTGCATGATATAACTTTCATTTTATTTTCTCCAGGAAATAAAATTGGTGGCTCATTCAATACTTTAACTTCCATGATGACAATATTACCTTCTGTTAATCTAATAGTTAAGAGATTTAATGATTTAAAATTATTATCAAGTGCTCAGAGTAGGATACTACTTCCCCTCAAAAAAAAATTGAACAACTAGGAGAAGATGTGTTCTGTTTAACTAATATACAAAATTGGAAAGTACTGATAGTGATTAATCTTATAAGCGGGAAAGCATTCATTTTGCTTATAAATATTATTTGTATACAGAGAAATTAGAATACACCATTCTCACTATGCTTAATAGCTGTTTAAATTATTACTTTAAAAGGAAGTAGGTGTGGAAACATTGAGCGAGGGAGACGTGGTGAATGGCTACAAGGATAAAATCCTTTCTAGACCAACAGGCAGTTGCATTTGTGAGCTCTTAATTGTGGAAGCATGCACAAAGCCTGTGGATCTCAAGCCTGAGATTGTAGGTAGAAAACAAAGTCCCATCTCCATCAAAGGGGCTGTTGACAATTGATAGCTGCTGAAAGATGACAGTCAGTGCTCTTTAAGGTGATAAGTTCTAGTGGTTGGTCCATGTTCTAGTGTTAGGCCACACATCAAGGAGAATATTGTCCACACCAAATAAACTTGATGATGAAAAAATAAGGAAACAATGTTTAGTGAATAAGGAAGGCTGTGAAGATGGGAAGAATGAGGGGAGTTGTGAATACGATCAAATACATTGTATAAAAATGTCATAGACTTAATAAAAGCTGAGAAATAAGTTTTTTTGATGTATCTTGGACTCTATCAATGGTTAGCATGAAAACTCATAATAATAACTGCATGTTTCTCAAACAGTGTCTGTGTCTGTACCTCAGTTCATTAATCCAAACTCAACCTCAATTTCACTAGGCAGACCGTGGTCAATGTGCAGCAGAGATGAATGCATTCAAGGGTCATTTGGTGCCTGAAAGTTTTCACTTTAAGTGGAAGGAGACAGTGACGTAGAGAAAGGAAAAGCATCTAGAAAGAACAGTAAATATAAATCCAGTAAAAACAGTAAATATAATATCCAGTAAATATAAAAAGATTATCCCTTTTCAATATGCTTTAGATATCAAACATATAATATGTGTATAGATTTTATACATATATTTATAATATATTATTTATAACATAATATACTTTATATTGTATACAACTAACTATAGTTTAGAATATTTAATACTATATAATTATATAGTATTATAAATATATATTGTATATTTCTTGATTTCCTCTTTACCATTGATTTGTTCACTGGCCTTCCATCTGCTCTTACTTTCTTACAGTCATTGAATACCCTGTTATATATATAAACTGAACATACCTGTTCAGTTCATACTGTTTCTGAATTTTCAGTTAATATATCTAATCTCTCAGTTTTGAAGGGATGAGATTTTTAAATATACAGATAGTAGGCATAAAACATAAAATAGCAAAAAGAATAGTAGAACATCAGATTATCATCTGGAATCCCTCAGACACAGACTTGTGAAACTCCTAGAACCAAAACAAGTAGCCAGAGTGTGTGCTAAAGAAGAAAGGTTCAGCCAGAATTCTTCTGGGTGAGACTTCTGGGTGCAACAAGGCCTGGGCCAGCAGCACAGACCACAGACACCAGTATATCCTCTGGCCATAATAGAGACCATGGATACCAAATGGCTCCAGGGCAACATGCTTCATAGGTGTCTTGGAAAGAGGTCCAACCCAAACAATGGATCATTTGTCATCTCAAACAGCCTGTTGTTGCACAGAGCCAGGGTGATTAGGTGACTGGGTCACTCACTTGTCACTTGGGGGCAACAGCAGGATATATATATATATATATGCACATATATATATACGTTTATATATACGTATATATATATGTGTGTATATATATACATATATATGTGTGTGTGTGTATATATATATATATATGCGTGTGTGTGTGTGTGCCCCAAATAGTGTTACATACAAATATTCATTGCAAGGTATTGTTAGTATAGTTTATGGTGTGTGGTTTCTGAAGTATCTTAAACACTGGACAAATTGATGAGATTCTTCACATACTGTAGCCTTCTGTTGCCCAAGGTCAGGATGATTTTATCACTAAGGTGGGCATCCAGGGACAGTATCCACTTGAGCTCCAGTCCATTATACACCTCTGGCTTTTGATGTAGTCCACCTGGCTTTGTGCTTGTAGCCTTTGGGTAGAACCGCAGCCTTAGCTCCAGTAGTTCTATGCTGTTGGCAGCCTGCCCCAATCCCCTGCCCCGAACTGAGGATCGGCTCTATTTAGTGATGTCCTGTTCTTTGTCCTATGTGGCCATGTTCCCAATCTGTTTCCTGTTTGTACCATTCCCACAAATGAGGCTCTACTTCACTATCTTCCCTTCAATTTTGTGAGCTCTATTTTTTAAAAGCATCTTACCATAGGACATGCCTTTTTTTAGTTGTTCTGGGAATACTTTGTGCCTGTCGACTCCTCCTCTTCTTCCCTCAGAGACTCCATGGGTCTTTTAGGCTCCTCAGAGCTGCATTTCCTGATTGAAGCTGCTACCATATTTGATAGCAACCAAGCATGTGGCTCTGGGCACAAAGTGTCTATGTTTCTTTTTACTCCATGTTACCTGTTTCTTTAGTTTTAGGGTCTTTCAGTTCATTTGTTATTGATATTCAGCATTTCATCTCCTCTTTCTAGAATTAAATCGTTTTATTTTTCTCCCAGCATTATTGAGATATAACTAGTATACAAAAGAGCATATGATTAATATTTATAATTACAGATTAATAGACAATATCAGTGTATAACTGCTTGAATTTTTGTGAAAAACATTAAGTGAACTTTTAAAGTTACCATCACCACAAACAAGGCCATAAGCATCCTCACTATCTCAAAAGGTTTCTTCATATCCACTGTTTTAGTGGCAAAATTATTATTTTTTTAATCTTATTTTATTTATTTTTTTTAATTTACATTCCAAATCATTTCCCCTTTCCCGTTTCCTCCCTCCCCGAAAGTCCCATAAGCCCCCTTCCCTCCCTCTTTTCTCCATTCAACCCCCTCTCGTTTCTCTGTCCTGGCATTCCCCTACATCCAGTCTTTCCAGGACCAGGGGTCTCTCCTTCCATCTTCTTAGAAATCTATTGATATGCAAAATTATTTTAAAATGGCTTTCAATGTGTGGTAGCTTTTTGTGTATTCTAGGCACTGCATGCATAATGAGGCTCTGGAATTTATTATCTGTACAACTCCTTTTACACCTACTCAGCAACAAATTTTCCTGGTGCACTTCTTCCAGTCTCTGTAACCTTTATTCTGTTGTCTACAATTTTGTATTTGACTATATTAAAGTGTTTCATAAAACAAGATTTATGGAATATAAAACATTTATAAGAGTGATTTATTTTTTATTATATAGAAAATTGAATATTTAAAATATTCATAGCAAATTTAACTTAATTTTATTTAAAATATTATTGATTCTTCTCGAAGCACAGATTCTTGAGTTAATTTTGTGCATGGGATCAAATCAACATATTTAACTTTGATTTTTTTCCTATCCACTTAAATTATTCAAGGAGAAATTTTACTCTTCATAACCCTTTAATCTCTCTCATGGTTTAAATTTTGTGTCTCTGAGATGCCATTATTAGTCTTAATTTTTGATCTAATTTCCATATATCGTTCCACAACATTCTCTGTGAACTCAAGAGCACATATACTTCAGATACACAGAGCAAAGCATACTCTACATTTTTAAAGAGAATTTTTAGATTTGTAACTGAAGAAACATATGGATTTGCCAGTAACATTAAAATATTGACTATGAAAATAATTTCTTAGTTTCATATAAGTCAAATTAAAATACTCCATAAATATGTATCTCATTAAATATTCAGCAAAAGTACCAAACTTTATACAAGATAGGTTTATTTAACCTTAGACTTATTGCTAAATATCTTATATCATTCTTTTACTCTACTACAGACAGGCTTATTTGAGATAGAGTATTACTTAATGAGTTAACTATTGGTTTGCTGTAAATACTGAGTGTAATAATGTTTCTAAACTACTAGTCACACCATTAGTAACATTAAAATAGCAGATTTTTTTATTGAATTTTCACTATTATTATTTGCTAAACTATTAAAAATCTTCAAAGGAAACATGACTTTTTCTTATAAAAAAAGAAACAATTTTAGAAGTAGTTTCAGAAGTGATTATGTCTTTGTCTCAAATTGACATTGAAATTAAAGAATTTTTGTTATATAGAATTTATAAATTTTAAGTGACACATAAAGCTTCCTAATTTTGCAGCACTGTGCAGTTTCAATACATGTAGCTATTATGTAATATTTAAATGTATATAAAATTTTAAATTATCATTAATCATTTTCATTTCTTATAGAGCAATTATTCAGTATTATATCTCACTATATTATGTCTCAATATATGAAATATACAAATGAAAAGATTCACTATTTCATATGACTACTTTGATATATAAAAAATAGAGTTTCTTAGTCACATCTGTCATTTTATATTTAATAATTAACCAGCCAAGTTTTTCTCTTATAACAAAGGTTTTCTCTTTTCTAAAATGTTGTAATATAACCCATATATATTCTAAAGATTACTTTGTCATATGTCTTTCTATACCTGGCTGATTTCTATTAAAGTTATTAAATTAATAAGGACCACTTGCATCTACTTTGTATCTTTGTATCTACTACTGTATCTTGACCAGGACATACTCTCATAGATCTATTGGCTGATATTTCTAAAAGAAAGGAATTGGTGTTACCTTATGGTGGTGATTTGCATCTGGTGATTCCAAATGTTGAGAGTTACATACTTATTGATAATTGCTCTTCCTTCCTTTGTCAGAATGGCTATTAAGGTGTATTGTCCTTAGTTTATTTTTGAGAAAGGATCCCATTATGTAGCCAAGTCTTGTCTAGAGCTCACCATGAAAACAGGCTGTCCTCAAAGTTGTGTGATTCACTCCATTCTATGTGTGAGATTATTGGCCTACATTGCCATTCTCATTCCATTACACATTTCAAATGTTATGTGCTCACTACTGAATTGTTCTGTTTTCATATATAATCTACTAATTAGTCTCTCGAAAGATGTATACAGCAGAGAATTTTCTTAGATTCTGCATGTTGTCTTTCCTGCTGTTTCCCTTCCTTTGAAGAACATTTGAAATTGGTAGCATCACATTTCTCTGAAAAAGCTATTCACATTTAATCTTTTGAGATGCTTTCCTTGTCACATTATCTTAAATATTTCCCCTGTATTCTAATTCATTTATCCATTTGTGTAGATCCACATCAATATGTACATTATCAATTGTCATATTGCTTTTCATTATTTTAATTTTCAAGTCTGCTTTATAATGGATGAATTTGTACTTTCTTTCAGAATATATAATAAAAATATAGTTTTTGAACCTATATTTTATAACATTTACTCTGAAGTATGAAATATAAAAGTATTGAGTATGTGGACCCTAGCAAGCATCATGGCAGGCTGAGAAACAAGTAATAAATAGGTAAGAACCTCAGCTCAACTTAGATGTCTGGATCAAACCGCTAGGGAGTCAGTTTATTACAAGCATATTTAAACACAATTGAATTTGAAAAAGGCAGTAATCATTCCCGTTCCAGGTTTTCTGGCACCAAAATCCAGGTACACAATAAAAATAAATGTGTGATCATACAGAAACTTCTTTTAAAGTACATGTATCCATGAAGATATGTACTTTAGTTTATAAGCCTAGAATCTAGTGTCGTCTCTGACTGAAATAGCATAGAAGTTTACATTGCATAAAATATGTGAGACATCTCCCATAAGGATATATTCTATTGACAGGGAGAAAGAGTGTAGTATAATCATTCTGGTAGATATGAGTGAGTTTGGCTCTACAGATCGCAAAATGTCACTAGGTCATTAACAATATTCTTTCCCAGTTTTCTCCACTGAGCATAGATATGTTCTTTTCTTCATTCTGGAGACACCTTGGGGTGTCCTTGATTTCCAAGTTTTCTCTGAATATAAGGACCTTTGAGAATTACATAATAGACTTTTATAATCCAGCTCATGCCTTAAAATGCAATAAATCTGTATGTATTAGTGAAAGACAAATATACTCAGTCATCACAAACTTCAACCAATTTTAATGCATTTAATACAATACTAAACTTCCTTATTGTCTGTTATATTTCTCTTTACCTTTCTTACTCATGAATTCCTAGAATTAACTGGCATTATTTTTCCAAAATTTTGACATCAAATAAATGTATAATTTGTGACTACTCATCTTATTTAAGTCTATGTTCATTTGCCAGTCATGACATAGAATCTGAAAGTTCAATATGCAGAAACATCTCAGGAAATTGTGAGCGTCATGAGGTATTGTCTTTTTATCAGATAAAGGCGCATCTAAATATATAACATTTAATTTCTATCAAACAGATAGCAAAACCAATCATGGAACATATTCCTTGGGCCCTTCTTACATACAGATCTTAATGAGAAAATGGTTATAAGTGGAGTGAGGGCATTATTAGGAGACTATTTTCTGACATGATGACAGATTAAAGCAGCATAGATTTAGGGGACTGCTGTCTGTTCAGCTTCCAGTGGTAGGGATCAGAGTAAGCCAGAAAACACTCATTAAAGAAAACTTATTAAAATTTAATCAAAATTCCTGATAAATATCCTTTAATTCTGTGAACCATATAGACCATATTTTAGTTTAGTGTTCTAATATATATTGTACTGTATCCACTGGCTGGTGCAAATGGCTTCTAATTTTGAATGTGAGATAGAACAAGAATCATTTCTTCATTCAGTCAATGTCTTTTAGCCTTCGTATTGAAGATTCGATAGCTCCTATAATATCAGATATATGTATATCAGATAAAATGCATATCATGGAAACTTTCTATAAAGAGAACGAGCATGAGAAGAAAATATATCTTGGGGTCCTGGAGGAAGACAATACCATAACTGAATAGGTTTATTCCTTTGAAAAGTTCACAAATGTGATGAATGTCACACTGAAGACAATAATCAACCATGAGGCTGACCACACTCACCATGAATGAGTCTCCTGAAAGATTCATCAGATACTGTTGCCCAAACAGTGTCAATAGTAGACATAAAAAACATACAAGGTTATTGTATTATTAGTAACACACAGAAAGACCTAAAACATGGTGCTTCATGGCCATAATCCCAACAGATGGTCAACTGAAGAAAAAAGATAATAATTTTAGGATAATCTATTTTGTATGGCCTAATGAATTTTCATTTGATTCCTATGAACATATGTTTGATTCAATAGCATGCAGTCTTACATGGCATCTACTATACTAAGAAGTATACTTAATTCAAATGAGATTTGTGAGTGAGTATCCATGACCATGATATTGACTCTGTTATCACGCACCAAATCAACCATCAGCTGCTTCTGTGATAGAGTTGAAACTACTTCTGAAATCATTGCATAGAAGTACTAACTTTAGACATGAGGACCCCAATTATGAAACAGTTTATGATATTTATGGTAGACTTTCTCTTAGGTATGAATAAACCAGAGGTATCAATTGTATTGACATGTATTCAGTACCTGTTTTTAACGATATTTAACATTATTGTTTTAATATTTCATTGAGATTAATAGAATGTCTTGGAAGCAGTCTGGCGGTTCCTCAGAAAACTGGGCATGACACTGCCGGAGGATCTGGCTATACCACTCCTGGGCATATACCCAGAGGCTTTACCTGCATGCAATAAGGACACATGCTCCACTATGTTCATAGCAGCCTTATTTATAATAGCCAGAAGCTGGAAAGAACCCAGATGTCCCTCAACAGAGGAATGGATTCAGAAGATGTGGTATATCTACACAATGGAATACTATTCTGCAATTAAAAACAATGAATTCACGAAATTCCTAGGCAAATGGTCAGATCTTGAAAATATCATCCTTAGTGAGGTAACCCAATCACAAAAGAACACACATGGTATGCAGTCACTGATAAGGGCATATTGACCCAGAATCTCGGAATACCCTAGACACAATTCGCATATCAATAGATTTCCAAGAAGATGGAAGGAGAGACCCCTTGTCCTGGAAAGACTGGATGTAGGGGAATGCCAAGACAGAGAAGCGAGAGGGGGTTGAATGGGGAAAAGAGGGAGGGAAGGGGGCTTATGGGACTTTCAGGGAGGGAGGAAACGGGAAAGGGAAAATGATTTTGAATGTAAATAAAAAAAAAACTTAGAAAATAAATTAAAAAAAGAAAAAATAGAATGTCTTGGGTCAACAATCTAAAAATAATCTTATGATCTACATTAAACGTGCAATGTTAAATGGTGCGCCTCTTTTCGTTTATGAGTCATGTTTGTAGAAAGGAGGACAGTCAATTCCTATCTAAGAACAAAAAGGGAGGCCTTACTCTCAATTATGAGAGAAAAAAATTAGCGACAACCAACAAATTGGGAAAAGATCTTTACAAACCCTACATCCAACAAAGGCCTAATATCCAATATACACAAAGAATTCAAGAAGTTAGACTCCAGAGAACCAAATAACCCTATTAAAAAGTAGGGTACAGAGCTAAATAAAGAATTCTTGACAAAGGAATACTGAAGAGCTGAGAAGCACCTGAAGAAATGCTCATGATCCTTAGTCATCAGGGAACTGAAATTCAAATCAAAACAACACTGAGATTCCACCGCAAACCAGTGAGATTGGCTAGGATGAAAACCACAGATGACAGTAGGTGCTGGTGAGGATGTGGAGAAAGAGGAACACACCTCCACTGGTGTGATTGCAAGCAGGTACAATCACTCTGGAAATCAGTTTGGCAGTTCCTCAGAAGATTGTGCATAGTACTACCAGAGGACCCCATTATACCACTCCTGGAGATATACCCAGAAAATTCTCCAACATGTAATAAGGACAACTGCTCCACCATGTTCATTGAAGCCTTATTTATAATAGCCAGAAGCTGGAATAAACCCAAATGTCCCTCAATAGAGTAATGGATATAGAAAATGTGGTACATTTACACAATGGAATACTACTTAGCTATTAAAAGCAATGAATTCAGTTTTGAAATTAGCTCCCCTTTTTGATATTCAGTTAATAGAAAATCAAAAGAATAACAAGAGTTAAAAATCTCCCAGTTTTCCCAGAAAGATGGATGTAGGATTGAAATAAAAAGAAAATTTATCATGAGCAAAGATGAAGACTTTGCTAAAACCATCAGTTTTAGATAATTAGTATCAATTTTAGATAATTTTGTGGCTTACTCCTGTTTGAATTTTTAAATTTAAATTAGCTTACAGTGACATATTCTTTTTGTGGCTATCACATATTTCAATGCCATTCCCACTATTCTATAGTTTTAGATAATTTTGTGGCTTACTCCTGTTTGAATTTTTAAATTTAAATTAGCTTACAGTGACATATTCTTTTTGTGGCTATCACATATTTCAATGCCATTCCCACTATTCTATAGTTTTAGATAATTTTGTGGCTTACTCCTGTTTGAATTTTTAAATTTAAATTAGCTTACAGTGACATATTCTTCTTTTTGTGGCTATCACATATTTCAATGCCATTCCCACTATTCTATCTTCCTCTTCATAGCCTCAAACTTTATCCCTTGTAATTTACCTTCCATTTTAGTCTATTTTCTTTTTCACTCTGTTATCTGCTTTATACAATTTTATGACTTTTCTCAACAATTGTAATAAATATGCATTTGTATTATGCTTGAATATATCTCAATATATAAAATGATATAGACTGAAAAGCTATCCTTTCCATTCCATGGTCAAGTGTTATTCTTTTCATTTTATAGGAAAAAAAATAGTTGAACAGATCAAGTCTCATTCTCCATTTCTTGGGGTATTGCAACACAAGTTTTATAAATAGTTTGTTTGGATAATTGTAGCATAAATGAGGAGTCTATTTAAGTGTAAAGGAATAAAATACAAATAAATGTGGTATATTTATGTGCAAATTCCCTCTTCATTCATTGAGGGGAGCTAAATATTTGGTGAATTACAACAGAAATATAATAAAGCAATGTAAATAGTCATTGAAGCAAAATTGAATATGGAGATAATGAGAGACTGCTGGGAAGAACAAATCTAAGTGGAGATCATAACACAGTATGAAAGTTTATGCAAATTATATTAACAAAGCTAAATATACACAAAAGAATACAACATGGACTATATTAGTAAATGATAAGGGAAAATTTAATATAAAAGTATTCTAATTTTTTAATTCATATAATTAGTTGCAAATTTTGTGTTTATCATTTTTAAATGCAGTTTTGCAAAAAGATAAAAGAGGGAAATTCTATGAGTATAATCAAAAAAGACTGATTTTGTTAGTCTGTGGAGAAAGGGGGAGTGCTAAAACCACTCGGTATTGAAACAAACATAGGGATGACAAACAATACTGAGAACAAGTATGTTTTATTTTCTCAGTACTGAATAATACTGGCAAGAGGCTTAATTTTCATACTCTATGCCAAAGCTTTACTGAAAATATTCAGTGTGTCTTAAATCCTTGCATGGGTAAGTGTCTGTCTGGTAAAAAAGTGTTGAACCAACAGGTTTATCAAAATCAACAGTTTGCAAATCAGTATGTCTCCAGTAACAATACTGATCTGATCCCATTATCCCTGTTAGTATACTGTAGACTATGTGCAATCCCATCAGTATATGTTCCAAATATTCTACCAAAAATCACAGTCTTCATTAAAACTATGAATTAGTGATTTCTATTGTTTAGAGATTTAGTTAATTCAATTTTACTTATTGCCACACTACCACCAGTCAGATCTGTGTGAAAAGTTCCACAGACTGAGGCATTTGACCTCAGCAGGGAGAGGCCTCCCTGTTGAGGAACTCTTTGTTGTAGAACTCTTTGCCGGAGAAAAATTATTGAGTTGTAGTTCTCTTGGCAACTTGCCTGCCTTATGTTTCCTATTCCTTTTCTAATTTACAAGATGTTCCTGATAGCCTAGGCTAAGATCTTGAGCAAGTATAATGGGTATGAAACCATCTATTGAGATGGACTCATTAACCATGATGTCATCTCCGGGTAAACAAGTGCTTCAATTTATAAATCATTTATGAGACAGTATTGATAAATATAAACTTTCCCAACAATAATACTTTATATGACTGCCTGTGTGTCATCAGAAGTAGGTTTTGGTATATTGTTTAAAAAAGTTTTAAATAGAAGAGAATTAAGATAGTTTAAATTTATGTTTTGAAGAGTAACAGAAGAGCAGGAACTAGAAGTTAAATAGTAACTGATTATGAAAATTGATTAGTTTGTTTTTGGAAATTTGCCATTAGCCTAGGTGATTTTGTGATTTGATATATTAATTGATCATAAAAATATCCGTTTTACCTGGCTGTCTCATTGAATATATCCTTTTGAAGTTGTAATATTTGAATGGTTTTGTATTTTGCTGTGTCAAATGATTATTGCAATGTCAGTTCTGTTATACTGCTTCACGGAACACAGCTTTTCAGTGTTGAAATAACTGACTGTTTCTCTATGTATAAAAATCCTTGCTTGAGAGCTGCAAAATACACTCAGATTCAAACTGTCTCTGTGTTTGTTTCTGTTTGTCACCACTGAATCCTTACCCAACCGGTTTCGAGAACCCACATCCCAGGTACCCCTATACTCAGATGGGGTGGTCTGTGTCAACTTATCAACTGTGCTTTATTTTTATGGTATTATAAGAAATGCACAATATATACAAAGAACTCAAGAAGTTAAACTCCAGAGAGGCAAGTAACCCTATTAAAAAATGGGGTACAGAGCTACACAAAGAGTTCTCACCTGAAGAATATCTAATGGCTGAGAAGCACCTAAAGAGATGTTCATCATCCTTAGTCATTAGGGAAATGCAAATCAAAACAACCCTGAGATTCCATCTCACACCAGTCAGGATGGCTAAGATCAAAAACACAGGAGACAGCAATTGTTGGCGAGGATGTGGAGAAAGAGGAACACTCCTCCACTGCTGGTGGAATTGCAAGCTGGTACAACCACTCTGGAAAGCAGTCTGGCGGTTCCTCAGAAAACTGGGCATGACACTCCCGGAGGATCCGGCTATACCACTCCTGGGCATATACCCAGAGGCTCCCCCTCCATGCAATAAGGACACATGCTCCACTATGTTCATAGCAGCCTTATTTATAATAGCCAGAAGCTGGAAAGAACCCAGATGTCCCTCAACGGAGGAATGGATTCAGAAGATGTGGTATATCTACACAATGGAATACTACTCTGCAATTAAAAACAATGAATTCACGAAATTCCTAGGCAAATGGTCAGATCTTGAAAATATCATCCTTAATGAGGTAACCCAATCACAAAAGAACACACATGGTATGCAGTCACTGATAAGGGGATATTGACCCAGAATCTCAGAATACCCTAGACACAATCCGCATATCAATAGATTTCTAAAAAGATGGAAGGAGAGACCCCTGGTCCTGGAAAGACTGGATGTAGGGGAACGCCAGGACAGAGTAACGAGAGGGGGTTGAATGGAGAAAAGAGGGAGGGAAGGGGGCTTATGGGACTTTCGGGGAGGGAGGAAACGGGAAAGGGGAAGTGATTTGGAATGTAAATTAAAAAAATAAAATAAAAAAAAAAGAAATGCATAATTGTTAATGCTGCAACTAGGCAAACTATTTTGTTCATAACTTTGTCAAGTAAGTTGCTGTGTTATAGAGACTAAGCAAAATAGTAACAAAGTAAGCCAAATAAGTTACCATGTAACCTTCCAAGCTAATTAATAGTTTAAAATATGTCAAAAGTTGCAGAAGGATACAGTATTATAGTGTAGGTTTCTTTTTAAAATATGCATCCCCTCCAGCTAATGAAAAATAGTAAGGAGAAGATTAAAAGTACCAAAAAAAAATTAAAGGACAAATATCCCTTACACATATGACTAGTTACATGTGTAAATACTACCAAGATATTAAGACTATAATTGGCTTACTACCATTATGATAGCACAAGAGATATCTCCCATATTTAACATGTTATTGAATTTTGAATGTAAGATTTTGACATGATAGATGTGAGACCTTATGTTGTGACACTATTCCTGGGGAGATGTGAATAAATGTAACCTCAACAGACATAGGTAACTAACAACACACAAAATCAAGGATAGCACCAAGGTCCAAATTGGTGAACTATTGTAGTCTTTTTGCCTTACTTAGAGGAATATAGTGAGAGGTTGCTTACAAAAGTCACCCCAAAACAGTTGCATCACTAAATTCCTCTCAAGAATGGGTGACCAAAGCTATAAACACGAAACATGCTGCACAACCTGTATGTATCTCAACAAGCTGAAGGGTGTTCTTTTCAGTAAATTAGGTTGAATGGAGTCTCTTCCTGGCAGCCTGGGTGGTTTCTGCTTATTTGTGTCTCCTTTGGTCTTTGTTCCATTCTAGCCAAAGGGATGGTAAGAACCTGTTCTTGAGAGCTATGCCTGACTGAGAATGTCTTATAGGCCATTCTTATTTCTTAAATATGTGTGAGGATAAAGCGTCAATTAAATCTGGTCAATTTTAGGGTCTTCCTGAAGCCTTTGAGTTGCTTACTTCCTAACTTTAAGGAGCTTTTCAGTAGGCTGGAAGAAGGAAACATTTTATCTCTCCTTGATATCATGTGTTGTTTCACCTTCTCTTAAAACAGTCTGTTATTTTATCTCTATTTCACACCTGTGTCTTATGAAACATCCCTCTATGGTCCGGAGTTCTATTTTAGAGTATATTAATACACAATTTTAAGAAAAAAAATGTTTTCCAGGATCACAGTGGTTTTTTCAAAGTACAAACAGTATTTCAGATTGTTGATCCAGTCACATTGATGACGTCATGGAACGGTTGATGGCAACAGAGCAGACAAGTGCAGGAAAAAGTAACTGCTTTTGCAATTGCAAAACTAGAAAGGGTTTGTGGTTTCTTTATCTACAAAAGGCATCACCCTCCTTCCTGACTTATCACAAAGTTCTCCCTGTTAAAGTTCCATGCTTACTCACACTGTCATACTGAGCAGCAAGCCTCCATTGTATGGACCTATGGAATGAGATGAGGGAATTTAAATAATTTTCAAACTTCAGCAATAGATGTGGAGAGTGTGTGAGGAATGAGTGGTTAGGTTCATAGACTGAGGTAACCATGGAGTCTGTACAACTTATGATGCTACTCAAGAGTTTACAGAATGTTGCTTACCCTATTCTTTTAGCATTCTAACTATGACGAATGTAACATCAGCTGGAAAGAAAACGCAAATCCAAACAACCCTGAGATTTCACCTCACACCACTCAGAATGGCTCAGATTAAAACAAAAACTTAGGAGACAACAGGTATTGGCGAGGATGTGAGGAAAGAGGAACACTCCTCCACTGCTGGTGGGATTGCAAGCTGGTACAACCATCCTGGAAAACAGTCTGGCAGTTCCTCAGAAAACTGAGCATGATACTGACAGAGGACCCTGTTATATCACTCCTGGATATATACCCAGAGGATTCTCCAGCATGTAATAAGGACACATGCTCTACTATGTACATAGCAGCCCTATTTATAATAGCCAGAAGCTGGAAAGAACCCAGAGGCCCCTCAACAGAGAAATGGATACAGAAAATGTGGTATATTTACGCTATGGAATGCTACTCAGTTATTAAAAACAATGAATTCATGAAATTCTTAGGCAAATGGGTGGAACTGGAAAATATCATCCTAAGTGAGGTAACCTGATCACAAAAGAACACACATGGTATGCACTCACTGATAAGCAGATATTAGCTCAGAAGCTTGGAATACCCAAGAAATAATTCACATATCAAATGGTGCCCAAGAAGAAGGAAGGAGAGGCCCCTGGTCCTGGAAAGGCTCAGTGCAGTAGTGTAAGGGAATACCAGGACAGGGAAGCGGGAAGGGGTTGATTGGGGAACAGGGGGAGGGAAGAGGGCTTATGGGACTTTCAGGGAAGGGGGCTCCAGGAAAGGGAAAATCATTTGAAATGGAAGTTAAGAATGTATCTAATAAAAAATAGTATTAGGGATCTTTCCTTGCCCATAGATGGGTCTCAAGGTGGGTTAATTATTGGTAGGTCAGTCCCTCAGTCTCTGTTCCCTGCACCATGCTTGCATTACTTACAGACAGGATAAATTTTGGGTTCAAAGTTTTTTAGGTGAGTTGGTGTTTCTATCACTTGACTGTGATTCTTGTCTGGATACAGGTGGTTGCCTCTTCAGGTTCCATATCTCCAATGTAGTGAGACATAGCTAAAGTCATCCCATTGATTCTTGGGCGCCTTCCCTGGCCTAGGCCATGTCTCATTTTGGAATGCCCCCTCCCAATTTCTTACCCCATCAGTTTCAGATTTCCATTTATTTTCATGCCATCTATCCATCTCTCCTGTTCTTCTACGCACCTGGTCCTGAATTCACAATTCCCCTCCTCATGACCTCTGGCAGTTTCCTCTCTTGATCTGCCTTCTGTGACTATTTTATTCTCCCATCTAAGTGAGGTTCATGCTTCCTCACTTGGGCCATCTCTATTGTTTAGCTTCTTTGTGTTGGTGGAGTTTAACTCAGTACTTGTATTTTATGCCTAATATCTATTTATAAGTGAGTACACACAATGCATTTCCTTTTGGAACTGGGATACCTTACTTAGGATGATATTCTCAAGTTCCATCATATGCTGCAAAATTTATGATGTCTCTGTTTTTAATGCCTGTATATTATTCCATGGTGTAAATGTACCACACTTTCTTTATCCATTTTTGAGTTGATGGACATCTAAGTTTTTTTTTTTCAGTTTCTGTCTATTATAAATAAAGCTGCTATGAACATATTTGAGTAAGTATCATTGTGAGATGTTGGAGTATCTTTTGGCTATATGGCCAGTAGTGGTATAGGTGGGTTGTGAGGTAAAACTATTCTCAGTTTTCTGAGAAAACGACAAATTGATTTCCAAAGTGGTTGTACAAGTTTGCACTCTGGCCAGCAATGTAGACACATCCTCACCAGCATATATTATCTCTTGCTTTTTTGTGTTTTTTTTGTTTGTTTGTTTTATCTTAGCCATTCTGATAGGTTTAAGATGGAACCTCAGAGTTGTTTTGATTTTCATTTCCCTGATGACTAAGAACTTTGAGTATTTCTTTAAGTGCTTCTCAGCCATTCAAGATTCCTCTGTTGAGAATTCTGTTTAGTTCTGTACCCCATTTTAATTTGGTTATTTGTATTGTTGGTATCTACCTTCTTAATATATTTCAGATGTTAGTTCTATGTTAGATGGAGGGTTGGTGAAGATCATTTCCCAATCAAAATCATGAAGTCGTAAAGTAAAAAAAATTATCTGGAAATTATCATTCTGAGGTAACCTAGAAAAAAGGAGAAGATAATTATATTCTTATGACTTGAAAACCAAAGGAGTATATGGTGGTTTGAATGAGAATGACCCCCCAAGGGAACATATATTATAATACTTGGTCCTCAGTTAGTGGAATATTTTGGAAAGGATTAGTAGGTGTGGCCTTGCTAGAGAAAGGATGCCACTGAGGGTTGACTTTGCAGTTTCAAAAGCCCTGGTAGATTCCTGGGTAGATTTCCCTGCCTTGTGCTTCTGGATCAAGATGTAAGCTCTAAGCTACCACTTCAGTGCGACACCTGATTGCCTGCTGCCATGCTTCCTGTCATGATGGTCACAAACTCTAGCCCTATGATGCCATAGGCCACAAATTAATTCCTTCTTTTTTATACATTTGTTTTCGTCATGGTGTCTAAGCAAAGCAATAGAAAAGTAACTAAGACAGCCTGGCTATCTGGAGTGAAGAAAGGGAGCAACACCAGGATGGGAGGATATCAGAGTTGATGGTGGGCATGGCAGATGAATAAATGCAAAGTATAAGTACATACATACAAGGAAAGTCATAATAAACCATTATTTTATATTATACTTAATTTTAAACGCAAGGAGGATGTATTGACTATTCTTGGTTGTCAACTTGACTATATCTGGAATGAACTAATCAAAAATTGTAAGGCTCACCTATGATACTAATCTGAAGGCTCAGAGATACAAGTTTCTGACATGGATCTTGGCATGGTGATCTTGAAGCATAGAGACTATGAATTCCAGAAGATTAAGATAAGGAGATTTCAGAGTTCAAGATCATCTGGGATTAAAGGTGTGGTGGCACACGCCTTTTATCTGGGCTACACTGAAACCTCTCCAGATTCTCTCCCTCCTGGGAGTTCAGAGAATATTGAAGATCTGTAGTTGAAACTATATTTCAAGCTTAAAGAAGCTAATGTCTTTGAGTATTTTGATGAATTAGATGATTCGGTGTTGTACAATACTTTCTACAAGTTGGAGAAAAATCAAAAAATGATTTTGCTGGCTGGTTGCTCTTAGCATCTCAGGAAAATCAATGAAGGAAAGGAAGAAGTTGTGTGATAAAATAGAACGGCTCCAGATGCAAGTAAACAATCTAAAAGTTGCTAAGTGTGCACTTGAAGAGAATCTTCTATCTAGCAGTCATAGAGCTCAAGTTTCAGAAAATCAAACTGAAGCCCTCATTATAAGATTGGCTGAATTACAGGGTAAATTCAGGTCTCAGCCTCAGAGGGTGTCAGCAGTTAAAGTGAGGGCACTAATTGGCTAAGAATGGGATCCTATAACTTGGGATGGGGATGTGTGGGAAGACCCTGTTGAAATTGAGAATTTTGAATCTTCAGATTTTCAAGGATTTGCCCCACCTGAGGAAGTAGTACCCTCAGTCCCACTCCTTGAAATAATGCCTTCTCCATATAAGGAAATTAATCCCTCAGAGCCTGATAAACCAGCAATGTCTTTTGCTGAAGAAAATGCCAGACTAGACAATACTGATATTTCTCAAGGCCCACCAAGGTTTCTTCTAGACCTATAGCCAGACTCAAGGCAAAACAGGCCCCTAGAGGGGAGGTAGAAAGTATAGTCCATAAGGAAATGCACTATACTTCTAAGGAGCTTAATTAGTTGATTAGTTTGAATAAACTTAATTGGTTTAATTAGTTATAATGATAATTCATTCAAGCAGAAAAATGGGGAATATGCATGGGAATGGATTTTAAAGGTGTGGGATAATGGTGGAAGGAACATAATACTAGAGCAGGCTGAGTTTATTGGCATGGGCCCTCTGAGTGGAGATTCTTGGTTTAATATGGAAGCTTGCACAGTTAAAAAAGGTTTCAGATGTTTGTTTGAATGGTTGGCTAAAGTGTTTATCAAAAGATGGACTACTGAAAAGGAGTCGGAGGTGCCTGATATCACTTGACTTAGTGTTGATAAAGGGATTTTAAGGCTTATGGAAAGTGCAATGCTAGAGTGGATATGTTATGTGAAACCTAATCTTCCACAATGGGAAGGTTCAGAAGATGTGCCCTTCACCAATCCTATTAGACTCAAACTGGTGAGTCTTTAAACCAGCACATTTAAAGAGTTTTGTTCTTGCCCTTTTCCTTGTGCCAGACCTTAGGGTTGGAGGTGCTACTGCTCAATTAGATGAATTAAATTCAATGGGTTTAACTGGGCCCAGAGGTAACAAGGGCCAGGTGGCAGCACTGACAAGGTGATAGTAGTTAACAATGTTTATAATGACATACCCTGTAATGGTCAGTACAAGAGAGATGGAATTTATAATAGCATGACCCGTTTGGACCAGTTACTCAGTTATGGTGTTTCCGGGCACGAAATAGATAGGAAACCTACTGCATATCTGTTTGATCTGTATAAGTAGAAAAAATTCTCAAACAAATGAAAGAAAGGCTACATTGGATCATGGCTAAATGCAATCCCAGCCAGTGAATCAATATCCAGACTTGAGCCAGTTTGCAGAACCAGAACCCCTTGAATGAAGGGGTGGCCAGGTTCCTCTGAGGAAGGATCTTGATAAGACACCTAAAACTTTTGCTGTTAGTCTTCCTCCAATTCTTCCCCAGAGGGACCTACAGCCTTTTACAAGGGTAACTGTACACTGGAGGAAAGGAAATAATCAGACTTTCTGATTGGATATTGGTTCTGAATTGACACTGATCCCAGGAGATTCCAAGAAACATTGTGGCCCTTCAGTTAGAGTAGGGGCCTATGGAGGACAGTTGATTAACTGATTAACGGAGTTCTGACTGATGTACAACTCACAGTATGTCCAGTAGGTCCCCAAGCACATTCTGTGGTCATTTCCCAGTTCCAGAATGTATAATTGGGATATATATATATATATATATATATATATATATATATATATATATATATTCAGAAATTGGCAGAATTCTCACATTGGTTCCCTGACCTGTGGAGTGAGGGCTATTATTTTTAGAAAGGGAAAATGAAAGCCTTTAGAGTTGCCTCTGCCAATGAAAATAGTGAATCAAAAACAGTATCATATTCCTGGAGGAACTGCAGAAATTATTGCCACTATCAAGACCTTGAAAGATGCAGGGGTGGTGGTTCCCACCACATCTCCCTTTAACTCTCCTATCTTACCAGTATAGAAGACAGATGGATCATGGAGAATGACAATTGACTATCGAAAACTGAATCAGGTAGTAACTCCAATTGCAGATGCTGTACCAGATGTAGTTTCGTTACTTGAGCAAATTAACACATCTCCTGGAACTTGGTATGCAGCTATTGATGTGGCAAATGCCTTCTTCTCAGTACCTGTCCATAAGAACCACCAGAAGCAATTTGCTTTCAGTTGACAAGGCCAACAGTATACCTTTACAGTTTTGCCTCATGGATATAAACTCTCCTGCCCTGTGTCATAACTTAGTTAGAAGGGATCTTGATCATTTGTCTCCTCCACAAAATATAACATTGGTGCACTATATTGACGGCATTATGCTGATTGAACCAAGTGAGCAGGAAGTAGCAACCACTTTGTATTCATTGGTAACACTTATGTATATTAGAGGATGGGAAATAAATCCAACCAAAATTCAAGGACCATCTACCTCAGTGAAATTCTTAGGAGTACAGTGGTATGGGGCATGCAGAGATATTCCTTCTAAGGTAAAAGATAAATTACTGCACCTGGTCCCTCCCACCACCAAGAGAGAAGCACAACATCTAGTGAGTCTATTTGGATTCTGGAGACAGCACATTCTTCACCTAGGTGTATTACTCAGGCCTATTTACCAAGTGACTCGGAAAGCTGCTAGCTTTGTGTGGGGCCTGGAACAAGAGAAGGCTCTGCAACAGGTCCAGGCTGCTGTGCAGGCTGCACTACCACTTGGACCATATGATCCAGCAGACCCAATGGTATTTGAGGTGTTGGTGGCAGATAGAGATGCTGTTTGGAGTCTCTGGCAGGCCACTGTAGGTGAATCACAGAAGAGACCTTTGGGATTTTGGAGCAAAGCTCTACTATCATCTGCAGACAACTACTCTCCCTTTGTAAAACAGCTCTTGGCCTGCTATTGGGCCTTAGTGGAAACTGAATGTTTGACAATAGGACACCAAGTTACTATGCGACCTGAACTGCCCATCATGAGCTGGGTGTTATAGATCCTCCAAGTCACAAAGTAGGACGTGCACAGCAGCAGTCTATTACCAAATGGAAGTTGTATATATGTGATATATACATCCTGAAGGCACAAGCAAGTTACATGAAGAAGTTGCTCAGATTCCTATGGTTTCTACTCCTGTTACAATGCCATCTGCTGCCATGCATGCAACTATAGCCTCATGGGGTGTTCCCTATGACTGATGACTGACTGAAGAAGAGAAGTCTAGGACCTGGTTTACTGATGGCTCTGTACGTTATGTAGGCACCACCAAGAACTGGACAACTACAACATTATAACCCATTTCTGGGACAACCCTGAAAGATACAGGTGAAGGAAAATCTTCACAGTGGGCAGAACTTCGGGCAGTACACATGGTATTACAGTTTGTTTGGAAGAAGAAATGGCCAGATTTACAATTGTTCCCTGACTCATGGGCTATAGCCAATGGATTGGCTGGATTTTCAGGAACGTGGAAAGATCACTATTGGGAAATTGGTGAGAAAGACATCTTGGGAAGAAGTATGTGAATAGATCTCCCCAAATGGGCAAAGGATGTGAATATATTTGTGTCCCATGTAAATGCTCACCAAAAGGTGACTTCAGCTGAGGAGGAGTTCAACAACCAAGTAGATAAGATGACCCATTCTGTGGAGAATCAGCCTCTTTCCTCAGCCATCCCAGCCATTGCCCAATGGACATATGAGCAAAGTGGCCATGGTGGCCGAGATGGAGGTTATGCTTGTGCTCAGCAACACGGACTTCCACTCACCAAGGCTGACCTGCTTACAGCAGCTGCTGAATGCCAGATCTGCAAACAGCAGAAACCAACACTGAGCCCCAGATATGGCACCATTCCTCGAGGTGATCAGCCATCAACCTGCTGGCAGGTTGACTACATTGGACCACTTCCCCCTTGGAAAGAACAACATTTCATTCTTACTGGAGTAGGTACTTATTCTGGTTATGAATTTGCCTTTCCTGTATGTAATGCTTCTGACAAAACCACCATCCATGGATTCATAGAATGCCTTATCTATTGTCATGGTATTCCACACAGTATTGCTTATGACCAAGAAACTCACTTCACAGCCAGAGAAGTGTGACAGTGGGCCCACAGACATGGAATTCACTGGTCTTACCATGTTCCCCATCATCCTGAAGCAGCTGGTCTGATAGAAAGATGGAATGGCTTTTTGAAGACACAGTTACAGAACCAATTAGGTGCTAACAGTATGCAGGGCTGGGGTAGAGTTCTTCAGAAGACAGTATATGCTTTGAATCAGTGTTCAATATGGTACAGTTTCTCCTATAGTCAAATTCCATGGGTTCAGGAATCAAGGGGGGGAAAAGGGAATAGCTCCACTATCACTCCTAGTGACCCTCTAAGAAAATTTTTGCTTCCTGTCCCCACAACTTTAGGTTCTACTGGCCTAGAAGTTTTGGTTCCAGAGTGGGGAGTGCTCCTACCAGGAGCCACAACAAACATTCCATTGAACTGGAAGCTCAGACTTCGCCCTGGCTATTTTGGGCTTCTAAGGCCCTTAAACCAACAGGCTAAGAAAGAAATAACAGTGTTAGGAGGGGTGATAGATCCAGATTACCATGGGGAAATTGGATTGCCTCTCCACAATGGAGGTAAGCAGGATTATGTCTGGAGTGCAAGAGATCCCTTAGGGCATCTCTTAGTACTATCATATCCCGTGATTAAAATCAATGGGACACTACAACAGTCTAATCCAAGCAGGATGACAAAGGACACAGACCCATCAGGAATGAAGGTATCCTCCAATCCTCCAGGAAAAGAGTCAAGACCTGCTGAGATGCTTGCCAACGGTGAAGGAAATACAGAATGGGTAGAAGAGGAAGGTACTTATAAATACCACCTAAGGCCATGTAACCAGTGGCAGAAACGAGGATAAGTAAGTAATATGAATTCTTCTGTCTTATTTTGTTAAGGACATATTTGTCTTTCTTCCAATTTCTTTAACATCAATTGGTATTGAGACACTTAAAGAATGTTCCCAAGGGACATTGCCCCATTGTAAACTTACGAATGTATTTGTGATTGTACGAGGAATAGTTATATCATGTTAGGCGTATTCATGACCTTGTTATTGTTTCATGTGGAGATGAGATATTATTTGCGTCAAGTTGACAAGGGATGGATTATAGTGGCTATTCCTGGTTGTCAACTTGACTAAATCTGGAATGAAGTAATCAAGAATTGGAAGGCTCATCTATAATCCTAATCTGGAGACTCAGAGATATAAGTTTCTGAGCTGTATCTTGGCATGGAGATCTTGAAGCATAGTGGCTACGATTTCCAGAAGATTAAGAAAAGGAGAAACATTCTATATAAGATTTACATATGGAAAATAAGCATAATAAATGTTTCCATATCACTTTACTGAAATGAAAATAATAGTACAATGAAACTTCACTTCACACTAGTCTGGACTAGGTATAATGTTCTTAAAAGATAATATCAAGGATTTACAAGGCTATAGAACCACCCAGGCTTTCATGCATTGTTAGTATGTTCGTTTCTGGACCGCTTAATTTAATAGATCGAAGAAACAAAGTCATTGAAGACATATATTAAAGTCTCTTTTTTTTCCTTTTACAGAAAACATATTTTTTTCATACAGTATAATCTGATTAAAATTCATCTTTCACCTACCCCTCTTAGTTCCTTCCTTCCTACCTTACCATCTGTTTCCACTATATTTCAGACTCTGGGTTTTACTAAAAACATCATTTAGAAAATAAATGACAAGGTAAGAAGTATTCATTGTACAGTTATATTAAACAGATCACTGTGACTGCGCTTTTAAAAATTGAGGGAGGTCACCTAGGAGAAAATAGACCATTGACTCAGTTCAGCATTGAGAGGGCACTAGTACCTATATATTACATGGAAATGGAATAAAACCTGCATGCCTGAAACTTGTTTGGAGGCAATAATAACAGCTATTAAACACAAAAATAAGTTAAGAAACAAGGAATTCTAAACTTGAGAGACTAGTGCATGTGTTTCAACTAGTTAAGTAGAAGAAACACAGTATTATAAATGAAAACCCAGGTTTAGATTATTCAGTAGCATCAAAATAAATACAGAAATCTGGCAATGACACTAGATTTATAGGCAGTTTGGGGTAGTTAGTACCTTTATTGCTGTGTTTTCAGTTTATTGTCAGCTTACGATTTGTGTTTCAGAGGAATAGTTTCTATTAGTTATTTTTTCTTTAAAAGATGAACAAATATAATTTATTTTTTATTGTTTATTATTGGTGTATATTCCAAATGTTAGGTTGTGATGTAAATGTATTTGGTAGGGGTTATCAAAAATGTTTGAAAGCCACATTCCTAGATGAAAACATGGAAAAAAAATTATATCAGAACAAATAATTAAATTCTCTTCCCACCAGGCAAACGGAACTAAATTATTTATTTATTTATTTATTTATTTATTTATTTATTTATTTATTTATTTATTATATGTAAGTACACTGTAGCTGTCTTTAGACACACCAGAAGAGGGCGTCAGATCTCATTATGGATGGTTGTGAGCCACCATGTGGTTGCCGGGATTTGAACTCAGGACCTTTGGAAGAGCAGTCAGTTTTCTTGGCCGCTGAGCCATCTCACCAGCCCAATCTTGGTTCAAGTGTTACCATTGTGAAACTTAACCACTGCAGCACATTGATTTTTCTATGTCCCTCTTTTATTTATTCTATACAAAAGACTTTATCTATCTATCTATCTATCAATCTATCTATCTATCTATCTATCTATCTATCTATCTATCTATCTTATCATTATTGGATATTTTACTTATTTACTTTTCAAATATTATCCTATTTCCCAGTTTCCTCTCAGAAAACCTTTTATCCCTTCCCTTTCCCCTACTTCTATGAAGATGCTCCCCTACCCACCCACTTTGACTCCCCAACCTGATATTCACCTACACTGGGGCATCAAGTCTTCATTAGACGAAGCGCCTCTACTTTTATTAATGCCCAACAAGGCTATCCTGTGCTACATGTTCATCTGGAGCCATGTTTTCCTCCATGTATATTCCTTGTTTGGTGATTTAGTCCCTGGGAGCACTGGGCGGCGGGGGGACGGGGAGACGTGGGGTCTGATTGGTTTATATTGTTGTTCTTCCTATGGGGTTGCAAACCCCTTCAGTTCCTTCAGTCCTATCTGTAACTCTTCCATTGGGGTCCCCTTGCTCAGTACAATAGTTGACTGAGAGAATCCATCTTTGTATTTGTCAGGCTCTGGCAGACCCTCTCAGGAGACAACTATATCAGGTTTCTGTCAGCAAGCACTTCTTGGCATCTGCAATAGTATCTGGGTTTGGTGTCTGTATATGGAATGGATCCCATGTGGAGACGTCTCTGTATGGCCTTTCCTTCAGTCTCTGCTCTACACATTGTCTCCGCATTTCCTTTAGACAGAAGTAATCCTGAATTAAAAATTTGGAAATGAGTGAATGGCCCCATCTGCCAAACACTGACCTTGACCAATCTCTTGATCTGGTCTCTACAGGTTCTTTCTTCTATTTGTTGGGATTTTCATCTAATCTAATCCCTGTTGGGTACTGGGAACGTCCTGCTTTCCTAGCATCTGGGATTTGCTTGTGGCTATCCCCAGTTCCCCGTCACCCATTGTTCCATTCAATTGTTCCATTCATTGTTTCAAATTCCTGACCCACTGTATATCATCCCTGTTTCCTCCAATATCCGATCCTGCCCCCCCCCCATTTTCCCCTCTATCTCCTCTCTTCCTCCCAAGTCTCTCCCACACTCTACCTCCCATGAGTATTTTGTTTCCCCTACCAAGTAGAACTGAAGCATCCACACTTTGGTCTTTTTTCTTCTTGATCTTCATATGGTCTGTGAGTTGTATCTTGGGTATTCCAAGATTTTTGGGCTAATATCCACTTATCAATGAATGCATACCATGTGTGTTCTTTTGTGACTAAGTTTCCTCACTCAGTACGATATTTTCTGGTTCCCACACATTTGCCTAAAATTTTCATGAAGTCATTGTTTTTAGTGGTTAATTAGTACTACATTGTGTAAATGTACCTCATTGTCTGTATCTATTCCTCTTTTTAGGGACATTGGGGTTCTTTCCAGATTCTGGCTATAATAAATAAGGCTCTTATGAAAATAGTGGAGCATGTATCCTTGTTATATGTTGGAGAGTCTTTGGGGTATATGCCCAGGAGTGGTATAGCTGGGTCCTCAGATAATACAATATTCAATTTTCTGAGAAGCCACCAGAATGATTTCCATAGTGGTTGAACCAGCTTGCAATCCCACCAAAAATAGAGGAATATTCCTCTTTCTCCCCATCCTAGCCATCATCTGCTGTTACCTGAGTTTTTGACCTTAGCCACTCTAACTGGTATGAGGTGGAATCTCAGGGTTGTTTTGATATACATTTCCCTGATGACTAGGGATGTTGAACATTTCTTTAAGTGCATCTCGACCATTTGATACTCTTCAGTTGAGAATTCGTTGTTTAGTTCTGTACCCCATTTTTAATAGGGTAATTTGGTTCCCCGGAGTCTAACTTCTTGAGTTCCTTGCATATTTTGGATATTAACCTCTAGATCATTTTAGGATGAAGATCTTTTCCCAATCTGTTGGCTGACAGTTTGTCCTATTGGCAATGTCCTTTATGTTACAGAAGCTTTTGAATTTCATTACTTATCATTTGTCAATTCTTCAACTTAGAGCATAATCCATCCTGTGCCCATGTGCTTGAGGCAGTTTCTTTTATATTGGTTTCAGGGTATCTGGTTTTATATGGAGGTCCTTGATCCACTTGAACTTGAGCTTTGTACAAGGAGATAAGACTGGATCAATTTGCATTCTCTACATGCTAATCATGTTACACTAGCACCATTTGTTGAAAATGCTTTTTTTTCCCCCCACTGGATGCTTTTACCTCTTTTGTCAAAGATCAAGTGACCGTAGGTATGTGGGTTCATTTCAGGGTCTTCAATTGTATTCCATTGATCAACATGTCTGTCTCTGTACCAATACCATACAGTTTTTATCACTGTTGCTCTGTAGTACAGCTTGAGGTCAGGCATGGTGATTTCCCCAGAAGTTCTTTTATTGTTGAGAATGATTTTTGATATCCTGGGTTTTTTGTTATTCCAAATGAATTTGCAAAATGCTCTCTCTAACTCTGAAGAATTTGGTTGGAATTTTTATGGGGATTGCATTGAATATGTTGATTGCATTTGGCAAGATGGTCATCTTTACTATATAAATTCTGCCAATCCTTGAGCATGGAGTTCTTTTCATCTTCTGAGATCTTCTTCGATTTCTTTCTTTATAGACTTGAAGTTATTGTCATATTGATCTTTCACTTGCTTGGTTAGTGTCACACAAAGGTATTTTATATTATTTGTCACTATTGTGAAGGATGTCCTTATTTTAATTTCATTCCCATACTGTTTATCCCCTGAGTTGAGGAAGGCTACTGATTTGTTTGAGTTAATTTTATATCCAGACACTTTGCTATACTTGTTTATCAGGTTTAGAAGTTCTCTGGTATAATTCTTGGGGTCACTTAAGTATACTATCATATCATCTGCAATTAGTGATATCTTGACTTCTTCCTTTCCAATTTGTATCACATTGACCTCCTTTTGTTGTCTAATTTGTCTGGCTAGGATTTTGACTACTGTATTAGATAGGAGAGATGAGCAGCCTTGTCTAGCCCCTGATTTTAGAGGGATTGATTCCAGTTTCTCTCTATTTAGTTGAATGTTTGCTACTGGTTTATTGTATATTGCTTTTACTGTGTTTAGCTATGGACCATGAATTCCTGAACTTTCTAAGACATTTACCATGAAGAAGTGTTGAATTTTGTCAAATGCTTTCTCAGCATCTAATGAGATGATCATGTGGTTTTTGTTATTTGAGTTTATATAGTGGATTAAGTTGATAGATTTCCATATATTGAACCATCCTTGCATCAAGTAGTATGAAGTCTACTTGATAATGATGGATAATTGTTTTGATGTGTTCTTGGATTTGGTTTGCAAGAATTTTATTGAATATTTTTGTATAGATATTCATAACAGAAATTGGTCTGAAGTGCTCTTTCTTTGTTGAGTCTTTGTGCAGTTTAGGTATGAGCTTAATTTTTGTTTCATAGAACAAATAGGATATTGTTCATTATGTTTCTATTTGTGGAATAGTTTGAATGGTCTTGATATTAGGTCTTCCTTGAAGGTCTGATAGAATTCTGCACTAAACACATCTGGTCCCTGTTTTGTTTTTTTTTTGTTGGAAGAATTTTAATGACTTCTTCTATTTCTTTAGGGGTTATGGGTCTGTGTTTATGTGATCCTGATTTAACTTTGGTATCTATCTAGAAAGTTGTCTGTTTCGTCTAGAATTTCCAGTTTTGTTGAATACAGGCTTTTGTAGTAAAATCTGAAGGTATTTTAAATTTCCTCAGTTTGTGTTTTATATCTTCCTTTTCATTTCTGAGTTTCCTGATTTGGATAGTATCTCTGTGCCCTCTGGTTAGTCTGGCTAAAGGTTTATCTATTTTGTTGATTTTCTCAAAGAACCAGCTGCTGGTTTGGTTGATTCTTTATATAGTTCATTTTGTTTCTACTTTGTTGATTTCAGCCCTGTTTTTGGTTATTTCCTTTTATCTACTCTTCTTGGGTATATTTGCATCTTTTTGTTCTACAGACTTCAGGTGTTCTGTCAAGCTGCTAATGTATGCTCTCTCCAGTTTCTTTTTTGGAGGCACTCAGAGCTATGAGTTCTTGCCTTAGAACTGCTATCATTGTGTCCTATAAGTTTGGGTATGTTGTGGCTTAATTTTGATTAATTTTAAAAAGTGTTTAATTCTTTCCTTATTTCTTCCTTAAGTTATCACTGGGTAGAACCAACATGTGTATATGGGCTTTCTGTTGTTTTTGTTGCTATTGAAGACCAGCCTTAGTTTGTGGTGATCTAATAGGATATATGGGATAGTTCCTTCACAAACAGAGTGCATCATCAAACCAAACTAATTTTTATGTTAATGACCAAACTGCACAACTTATCTAACAACAAATATTATATTTTCCTCACATTTCCTGGTTACATGAATTCCAGTGGACCACTCAGATTAATAGGAGGTATGCAATTCCATTCTGTATGTTCAGCTATGGTACCCATTTACACCCTTAGAACCGAGTCAATTATTTATCTGTGACCTGTAGCCCATCTCAAACAATATTGCCCTGGATTATCATGGCTCAGCTTACTCAGATTTGAAAAACAACACAAACTATTTAGCATTAAGAAATATTCATTCTTAAATGCTTCAAGGATTATTCTAAAGTTATTATTATTATTATTGTTATTATTAGTATTGTTGTTGTTGTTTCTTATTCTGTAGTACAACCTGAAGTCAGGGATAGCAAAATTTATAGAAGTTCTTTATTTTTAAGGATTGTTTAACTCTTCTGGATTTTATTTTTCCATATAAACTTGAGAATTGTTCTTTTGAGATTGGTAATGAAGTGTATCAGAATTTTGATAGGAATTGCATTGAATGTGTAGATTGATTTTGGTAAAATGGTCAATGCACAATATTAATCCTAGTAGTCCATGATCATGGAGTTCTTTCCACCTACTGATATTGTCTTTGATTACTTTTTTCAGAGACTTGCTCTTGTCATACTGGTCTTTCACATGCTTGGTTAGAGTTACATCAAAATATTTTATATCATTTGTTGCTATTGTGGAAGATAATTGTCTCCCTACATTCTTTTTTTATCTTATTTATCATTTGTATAAAGAAGAGCTATTGTTTAATTTGAGTTAAGTCTGTTTACAACCACCTTGCCAAAGGTATAAGTGTTTCTGGTAGATTTTTTGGTGTCACCTATTATACTATCATATTGTCTGCAAATAGCAATACTTTAATTTGTCCTTTCAAATTTTTATTGCCTTGATTTCCTTTAGTTTTCTTATTTATCTACATAGAACTTCAAATACTTTATTAAAGAGACAGGGAGAGATTAGACAGTCTTGTGCTGTGCCTGATTTTAGTGGAATTGCTTTAATTATTTTTCCCCATTTAATTTGATGTTGGCTATTGGCTTGTATATTGCCTTTATGGTCTTTAAGTATACATCTTGTACTCCTAACCTCTCTAAGACTTTTTACATGAAAGAATGTTGGATTTTATAAAAGGCTTTTTCAGCATCTAATGAGACAATCATGAGATGATTTTGATTGTTTATTTGTTTTAGTTTGTCCATATAATAGATTATGGTGATGGATTTGTGTATATTGAATCATCTTTGCATTCCTGGAATAAATCTTACTTGATCATGGTGGATGATGTCTTTAATATGTTCTTTGATTCAGTTTGTAGCTATTTTATTGAGAAATTTTGCACCAACGTTCATAAGGAAAATTGGTCTTAAATTCCACTTCTTTATTAAGTCTTTGTATGGTTTGGATATGACAGTGACTCTGGTCCCAAAGAATGTGTTTGTCAGTGTTCCCACTGTTTCTATTTTGTGTTGTACAATAGTTTGAGGAGTATTGGTATTAGCTCTTCTTTGAAAGTCTGAAAGTCCAGGGCTTTATTTATTTATTTATTTATTTATTTATTTATTTATTTATGTTTTTGGGGAGGGGGTTGGGAGACTTCTAGTAACTGCCTTTAGTTCCACTAGGATTATTTGATTATTTAAATAGTTTATCGGAACTTGATTTAACTTTGGTAATTTGTATCTGTTTAGAATAATCATCCAATACATTTAGATTTTTCAGTTTTGTGGAGTACAGGCTTTTGAAGTAAGATCTAATGATTCTTTGAATTCCCTCAGTGGCTGTTGTTATGTCTCTCTCTTTTTTTTTTTTTTGTTTTTTGTTTTGTTTTGTTTTTGGTTTTTCGAGGCAGGGTTTCTCTGTGTAGCCCTGGCTATCCTGGAACTCACTCTGTAGACCAGGCTGGCCTCGAACTCAGAAATCCGCCTGCCTCTGCCTCCCAAGTGCTAGGATTAAAGGCGTGCGCCACCACCGCCCGTCTATGTCTCCCTTTTTATTTTTAACGTTTTTAATTTTAATTTGTGTACTGTCTCTTTGCCTTTTAGTGTAACTAAAGGTTTGCCAAACTTGTTGATTTTTCCAAAGAACTGGCTCTTGGTTTCATTTATTCTTTGTATTGTCCTTATTTTATCTAATTAATTGGGTTTAATATTCCCTGCCATCTACTCTTCTTGTATGCGCTTGCTTCCTTTTTTTCTTTTTCTAGAACTTTAGTTTCTTTATTTCTTCCTTGACTCAGTGATCATTGAGTAGAAAGTTGTTTAGCTTGCATGTGTATGCAGGCTTTCTTTGGTTTTGATGTTATTAAAGTCCAGCTTTAATTCACAGTGATATGATAAAATGCTGGGGATTATTTCAATCTTCTTGTTTCTGGTGTAGATGGTTTTGTAACCAATTTTAGAAGAGTTTCTGTGTGCTGCTGAGAAGGGACATTCTTTTATGTCTCTGTCAAAAGTTTTATAGATAGCTCTAAGGTCCATTTCAATCTTAACCTCCCTTAGTATCATTATTTCTCACTTAATTTTTGTCTTGATAAACAGTCCATTGGCAAAAGTGGGGTGTTTAAATTTTTCATCATTAATGTGGGGAGTATATTGTGAGATTTAAGCTTTCATAATGTTTCTTTTATGAATGAGAGCATCCATGCATTTGGGAGATTGATACCTAGAATTGAAACATCTTCTTGGTGAATTTTTCCTTTAATGAATATAAAATATCTTTCACTTATTCTCTCTCTCTCTCTCCCTCTCTCTCTCTTTTTGGTTGAAGGTCTATTTTATTAGGTATTACAGTAGCTACTCTACCTTGTTTCTTGTGTCTGCTTACTTGGAAATCTTTTTTTCTGCCCTTAACTCTGAGGTAATGTCTACCTTTGTTGCTGAAATGTGCTTCTTGTTTACAGCAGAATGACGGATTCTATTTATTCAGCCATTGTGTTAGACCGTTATTGTTGTTGTTATTTTTTTTTGTTTTAATTTAGGAATAGAGTCCATTGATATTGAAAATATTGATGACCAATTATTGTTAATTCCTACTTTTTGATGTTGTTATTCAAAGTGTGTGTGTGTGTGTGTGTGTGTATTTCTTATTTTGGATTTCATGGTGTGAAATTATTTCTTTCTTCCTTTTTTATTGAGTGTAGGTAGCCACATTGGGTTACAGTTTCCCCTCCATTATCTTCTGTATGGCTAGGTCAGTGGAAAGTTTTTATTTTCATTTGTTTTTTTCATGGAATATATGTTTTCTCCATCTATGGTTATTGAAAGCTTTACTAGGTATTGTAGTCTTGACTGACATCTGTCATCTCTTAGGGTCTCCAAGACGTCTGCCAAGGTCCTTATAATTTTAGAGTCTCTGTTGGGAAGTTGAATATAATTCTAATAGGTCTATCTTTATTCATTACTTAACCTTTTTACCTTGCAACTTTTAATATTCTTTCTTTTTTCTGAACATTTATTGTTTAGATTATTATGTGGCTGGAGGAATTTCTTTTGTAGTCCAATATGCTTGTTCTGTAAGCTTCTTATATGTCTATAGCCACCTCCTCTTTAGATTAGGAAAATTTTCTTCTATGATTTTTTTTTTGATGTTATTTTTGTGCCGTTGATCAGGGCATCATTCCTTTCTTCTGCTCCTATTCTTCTTATGTTTGGTCGTTTTACAGTGTGCCAAAATTCTTGGATGTTTTCTGTCATGAACTTTTTAGGTTTTGCATTCATTTGATAGGTATATTGATGCCTTCTATCATATATTATATGCCTGAGATTCTCTCTTCCACTTCTTATATTCTGTTGGGGATGCTTATGTCTGTAGTTCCTGTTCCCTTTACTAGGTTTTCAATCTCCAGATTTGCTTAGTTTGTGTTTGTTTTATGGCTTCTATTTCATTTTCCACATATTGGGCAGTTTTTTTCATATCCTTCACCTGTTTGGTTGTATTTTCCTGTATTTCTTTATATATTTTTCCTCTTTTATAGCCACTAGCAATATGCATTTTCCTATATTTCCTTAAGGGATTAGTTTGTCCTTTAAAGGCACCAATCATTTTTAAAAGATTGGATTTAAGATCATCTTCTTGTACTTCAGTATCTTTCATCCATGGATGCTGTAGCAGGATAGCTGGGCTCTGTTGGCCCCATATTGCCCAAGTTATTGTTGACTGTGTTCTTATGCTGTCCTTTAGGCATATGGATTTCCCTGGTGTTGTCTGGATGGTGCCAATGACAATAGTACTTCCCAGAAAGGCAGGAGGAGCTTGTAGGTCAGAGAATGGAGGTCAGGAGAAACACCTCTGCTTGCTGTCGATCAGGTGTATGCCACTGGCAAGGGATTTGTGGGGCAATGTTCCAAGCAGATAGTTCTTGGGTACCCTGTAGGCTTCCTTGGGGAGACAGAATTCTCTCTTGGATCCTATAAATTTCATCAGGGCCAGAGGGTGAGCCCGTAGGGTTAGCCCAGAGCCAGACAATGAAGTTTGGGGGACCATATGCAACACACCTCTGGAGGCTGTGCCCCAAGTAGACCTGACTGGGAAGGAATTATGTCTGAAGACTTCCAGTAGCAAACTGTGCATACGACTGGTGTTGCAGGAAATAATAAAAAATGAGCCCGCATGTTTCTGCACTTATGCCAGCAACTCTCTGCCTCAGCAGCATGGCCAGCCATGCACTTGTGGGCAATGGCTGACTATTTTATCTCATGGAGACTCTGACTCAGAACTCCAAAATCTCTCCACCCAGCTCTCTAGGTTCCCACTGGCAGGTTGCTACCATGCCAGCCCCATACTTCAATACCCCCACAGCTTTTATGGTGCACATCAGGCAAACACATGCTTTGCTACTGTATGCTTCTCTCTGAAACCCAGTCGAATCGCTGTGAGTAGAAAAACACCATTCAAGTTTAGCTCAGAAACAATGGTAACTCAATCTCTGGACGCAACATCTAAAACCTAATCTTGTAAGTCCTATTAAATCCGATTCCTCAGTTGATGAATCCTAGCAGATCGACCATGATACCAGGAACCTCTAGCAGCTACATCTTATGTTATCCCTGTTCCAAAAACCCATAACCTACTCCTCCTTCTCTTCCTCTGTATAGCCTGGAAGTCCGACTTACTGCCCAGTGATTGGCTCTGTTATTTATTAGAGGACTGGTTTATAAGAAGTCATCTGAGTACAAGACTTATTCCTTGTCCACAAACCCTCCCAGAGGAATGGAATTAGCATCAAAATACAAACAGCACCAGGTCCATCCACAAGAACTGGTGTAGTCATTAATTTGTGGGCTATACAGACATGGTAAAACAGTTTATTTAATTGTGTTTTATTCTGGTATTTTATTGTCTTATCTATAAAACGGAGATATCTTATTCAATTATAGTTCTCTAAACAAAGAACTTTTCTGAATTCCAATATAGGAAAGCTAAAGTGTCTTTTAAAATTTGGTATCATGCCAAGACCAAGTATATGTCTTTAGCTAAATAGATTGAATTTTCTAAGTATATAGTATCTTACAGAAAGTGGCTATAATCTACATACAGAATCATGGGCCCAAAACTAATGCCAAAAATATCCCATGACCTGTAGAATCCTTTCAGATGATGAAAACAAAACTCACATTTGAAAACATATGCTCTTACAGAATTATTCTTGCTTTGATTCTTATTTTTATTTCTAGAGAAGACTTAAGTTCAGACAAATTATGACTTGGCAGAAGTCTCATTCCAGTATGTAACAGAGTAACAGGTAATGCCTATCTCCAAAGTGACTTTTTAAAACTACTGAGGATTTCTTCAGGTCATTTTTTTCATGCTATGTAGACACAGACCAATCAGAAATCAATTGGTTGAGCAAATTCATTATTCAACTGTGCAGTTCATAAATACCTTGATCAATTCCTTAATGATTTGCAAATTTACAAGAGACTGCAGATACAGTGATTGAAACTGTATAGAGCAGCTCTGAATCCTCTAAAAATAACTTAAGGAAACAAGGCATTCTGTCAACATTATATACAAATTGCACCATTAAAGCTGGTGACAGTGATGTTGGAGATTTGTCTATTTTTTCATTCAACAATTATTTCCTGGAGTTCCTGTATGTCAAGAATTATGTGAAGTGCCAGGATTTTAGGGTTGAGTGAGAAATAAGTGGAACTTTTATGAGATAGATAGTTAATGGGAGAAACAAATGCATACAGATAGTTACAGCACAGTGAGATAAGTGCTAAAGTGATGGAAATAAAAAGTGGTGGGAATGCAAAGCAGGGAGCATCCACATTATGCCTGCTTTCTGAAGGAAATATAACCATAAAGTAAGCTGAATAGTATTCATAAAGTCATTTTGTAACTCAAGGAGGAATTAATTAGATGAAGACAGAAGCAAGATTAGACTTTATGGTAATTACAGTCTAGAAACTTCAAAAGTTTAAGCAAAATATTATGAAACAAATGATTATGTATATATAAAATAAAGAACATTGTTAGGAGTTGCCTCAGTAAGTCTGTAGTCTCTAGGGTATACACACACACACACACACACACACACACACACACACACACACACACACACATATGTAAAATTTAAATGCATAAGACATTGCTTTGTCAATGTAGAAATGTGGGAGCTAAATTTCAGGTGCAATGATTAACCAAGAGAATCACTTTACCTGCCAATCTTTTCTATAATAAATGATAATTATTTCCTATATTCTCACCTTTTGATTGGGATACATGTACAGAATTCTACAAAAGTATTTAGAAAGAAGTGACTTTGTTCTTTTCATATGCTTCTATAATCAAATAAGGTTCACAAAATATATGTTGTATATTTAAACATTTTTATAGTAAAAATGTATCATCACAACCCTTAAATTTATGTGACAGCCTTAAAGTCAAGCTCATCCACTAAACAAACAAATAAGCTTCAGCCCATATAGAAAGTGGACATAAAATTGAATTTCATGTTTATTATTCTTTTACTCCTTTATGACATTTCATTGAATATCTGCATATATTTTGAAATACAAGCAAAAATTTCTAAAGCCTGAATTATTTATCACTGAAGCATATTGTAGAGGGGATTTTTGATTCAGATCTTACTGCATTCTCTTTCGTGACAGCAGTATCATTAAACAAAGTTATTTTCCCTGTAGCTCCCAGCCTGTTTCTTTTTTTTTGGTTTTTCGAGACAGGGTTTCTCTGTGTAGCCTTGGCTGTCCTGGAACTCACTTTGTAGACCAGGTTAGCCTCGAACTCAGAAATCCTCCTGTCTCTGCCTCCCAAGTGCTGGGATTAAAGGCGTGCGCCACCACCGCCCCCCAGCCTGTTTCTTATGTAGTGTAAATATGCTCCATTGCCTTTACCATTTTTATCAACTTTTGTTTGAGAGATTTACTCTCTTATCTTCTGGTTATGGGATGTAAAATGTTGTGGAAAAAAGTCAGTAGAGTTGCTCCTTCTGGGCATGATAAGGCCTAATATTTCCCTATTAACTATTTCCCTATCTGGAACTTTCCCTTAAGAAATTACCAGGTCTCTAAAATTAATCTCAAATTAATATTGACCATCTTGTATTTTATACTTTGTTGTCCATCATTGTCATTTAAGTTTAACTTTTTATATAACTGTTGTGGAGGTTTCATACAATATTTCCATTGATAAATAATTAATATATGACCTAAAGTATTAAAGTGAGATTTTAATATCATTCATGTTTTTGATTATCATACATTTTAAAAGTTTATATTTTATATTGATTTCTGAGAAAAATTAATCTTTTTAAAGCTGCTCACTAAAAGCAAGAAACACTCTACAAATTTGAACAAATTTAGAAATTATTTTTTAATAATATTACATGTAATGAATGGGCCTGGTTCTCCTAGAATGTTCTTGAAAGGTTAAGTTATTCTATTCACCATAGATTGATTTTCATATGAATTTCATTACTGAGCACATTAACTGTTACTTTAAATCTTAAATACTACATTAGTGGAATTAGTTTATAATACTCCTAGCATAGCAAGGTGTGCAGTGTTTTTGAATGTCACTCCTGGCTGAGAATTATTGTGGCCAAACATGATTTATAAATGATTGACATTGAAGATAAGGAATGTTTTATATCTCTACGAACATGATGAAAACAGATATAATAAAGAATAGTTTACATAAATAGAATTTTGTTAAGGATAAAATGAATTTATTGCATTGTGGTATAGTAATTATAAGGATGCTTTCGTTATGTGAAATACAACATCCCAAAAAGGCTCAAATAACATACTTTATTAAGAGTACTTGAGATTTTGAAACAACAGCAAAAAATAAAATTGCAATAAACCATTAAAGATCTGCAGTTCATTTTGAAAGTGGGCACATGTGTGCATACTCTCTCTCTCTCTCTCTCTCTCTCTCTCACACACACACACACACACACACACACACACACACACACACACATACACACACACACAATATTCAAATTGTTATCCACACAAGAATAGGGCTACAAAGGCTTCAAGAACTGAGAAAGCTATTTATAAAGATTTAAACTGGAATTTTTTTGTTATAGAAAGTTTTATCAAGATTTGTTTTCTTACCCATTTCAAATGCACTTAAATAGGTGTATAAAATGTTGATTAAACCACATAACCAAGTGAACTAAAATAATATGATAATTTCCAAATAAAGACATAAGTAAATCCATATTCCTTAACCAGGCTAAATGCATACCAAGTGGTAAAGCTAACATTCCCAAAGTATTCCTCAAAGCCCAATAAGATATGTCTTTAATTCTATTAAATAGAATTCTAGATGAACACATAAGTACATGAGTCGATGCTACTGTTCCCCCCCCCCCACTGTGCATTAATTACTTTTCTATTTCTGTGATTTAAATACAAAAGGCATGGCTGGGAAGGGCATGGGAACAGTCAAGCATACATGCTGATACAGCAAGCTGAGAAATCACATTTTGGTGCACAAGCATGAAGCAGAGAAAGGGAACAATGGGGTTTTCATGAAGTCTTCTGTGACTTACTTCCTCCCACATGACCACACCTCCTACACAAACAACACAACTAGTTAGGGACCAAGTGTTTACATGTTTACAATTGTCCATGGTCGATATTATCTTTTAATTCACCACATGTAGTTAATAACACATAATTAATTTGACTAAGATGGAAGAGTTAGGGGAAGGACTGAAGGAGCTAAAGGTGATTACAACCCCATAGGAAGAACAATATCAACTAACGTCCCCTCCCCCCCCGCCCCCAGAGATCTCAGTGATTAACCACCAAAGTGTATACAGGGATAGGGTCATGTTTTCACCTACATATGTACCAGAGTTTTACCTTATCAGGCATCAATGCAAGGGGAGGCTTTTGGTATTGTGGAGGCTTGATGTTCCAGAGTAGGGGGATGCTAGAGTGGTTAGGCAGGAATGGGAGGATGAGTGAAGGACCACCCTCTTAGAGACAAAGGGGAAGGGGATGGAATGCGGGGGTTAAAGAAGGAAGATTATGAAAGACATTTGAAATGTAAATAAAAAATAAACAATAAACACGGCAGATGATACACTAAAAAAGAGATAATTAACTGAACCACACCTTCAGAATCAGAATTATAGCCAGACAGATCATACTAAAGAAAGTATGTCTACATAATTTAGAAAGACGCTTCAATGCTTCGGAAAATGTGGAGATCTTCATCTGGCATTTTGTTCTCTTATAGAAATAAGGACTATTCCTATAAAGTCTTATTTCTGATGCCTGTTTCTTTAACTTTATTTTCCAACTTCTGGTTTTTCATCTGTAATGACGGAAGTACTAGATGAACACCCTACATCCCAGGGTTAGAGTATAACCTGTGAGTTCTATCAAGATTAATTATATTTCTAATTAACAGTTCTGTACTTCTTACTTTATAAAGCTATTTACATACAATTTTTAATCAATTAGTATAATATCATATCAACCCCTTTCCTATTTACTCTCAGGTGGATGCTGACATGCATATGATCTCCAACATTGTGTTCTTTTTTAATTTATTTAGGGTCATCAAGTCAAATTTATGTTGAAAAATTACTCGTAGGAAGGAGGACATGCTTTGGAATATGGTCAGTATAACAGGGGTCACAAAGAAAATGTGTTCTCCTTCCATTAGTTGACTAGGACCAATAGCTCCTCAGATAAGTGGTAGAGTTTTATGCCTTCCTCATAGTTCAGTGGTTAGCTTCTTGGCTTGAGTTTATGTATGTCTTTTGCATGTTGCTATATTTTCTCTGAATTCATGTGTTTCTGCCCTATTAAGACAAGGAAATCTCCAAGTTCAAGGTCATCTGGGATTAATGGCGCAGTGGCACACGCCTTTAATCTGGGCCACAACCTCTGCTGGAGACCTATATAAGGACATTGGAAGAAGACTCCCGACTATTCCTTGCCTGCTTGCCTCATGGAACTGAGCAACTGCTAGATCCTTGGCCTCCATCCACAGCTACTGCTGATCATTGTTGGGGAGTTGGACTACAAGCTGTAAGTCATCAACAAATTCCCTAACTATATAGAGATTACCCATATGTTCTGTGACTCTAGAGAAACCTGACTAATACGGGCTGCAAACCCCTTCAGCTCTTTCAGTCCTTTCTCTAACTCCTCCATTGCAGACCCTGTGCTCAGTCTAATGGTTGGCTGTGAGCATCCACCTCTGTATTTGTCAGGCTCTGGCAAATGGATTCAGAAAATGTTGTATATTTACACAATGGAACACTACTCAGGTATTAAAAATATGAATTCCTGAAAGTCTTAAGCAAATGGATGGAACTAGAAAATATCATCCTGAGTGAGGTAACCCATTAACAAAAGAACACACATGGTATACACTCACTCACTCACTCACTGATAAGCGAATATTAGCCCAAAAGCTTGGAATACCCAAGATACAATTCACAGAACACATGAAGCTCAAGAAGAAGGAAGACCAAAGTGTGGGTGCTTCAGTTCTTCTTAGAAGAGGGAACAAAATACTAATGGGAGCAGATGAGGAGACAAAGTGGGGTGCAGAGAGCGAATGAAAGGAATATCTCTTTTGTAGTTGTTGGTCAGAGGTGCTCAACAAACCATCGGACAGCATGAAAAGCTATTGCCATTGCTCTTTTGAACCCTCTAGAAATCAAGAAAAAGACTCTATTGCTTAATATGTCATATACCTGAGCCATAGAACATGAAAAAAGTGAAATTATTTTTGGTCTGAAGTCTTCATTCTTCCTGTCTAACCTTCATAGTGCTTCAAGCTGCTATACACACAAAGAAAAGAGGAAAGTAGCCATCAATCTTACCAAGCTGAAGATCTTGTGAAATACAATAGTGACTTTCTAGGCAAGATATGCCTATAATGGTGACCCTACTCTTATGGCTGTGTACAACTACTTTATAGTTTGATTTAAGGAGGACTTCATGAGATGGAACTATGTGGAACTGATACCAGGGGACTAGACAATGTTCGGGTAGTTCACCAGATCTGGGAGATAATCAGTTAATATTATTGGGCTTAATAAATACAATATTAAAATTATTGCTAATGAACTATTTCTATATCCATATATTAGTGCATCTCAATACTTATTAGGAAATTCTTGCTTATGTAGTAATTAACACAAAAAAAAATAACTTACCAAAATGCAGAGAAAAAGATACTTAACTAACTTGGTTGTTTTTATTTTTCTGATATCATTGAATCTGAGGAAATATTCTTCCATTTTTCATATATTTGTTTTTATTTTCAAATTATATTTGAGGTTGACTTTTACTATTTTTAATTAAATATATGTATCTGTGTCTGCCTGTAAGTATGTTTGTGTGAGTACAGGTGCTAAAAGAAGCCAGAGCCTTCTTTCAAAGAAGACTCTGGTCTCCTACAACTGTAGTTAAATGCAGTCGTGATCTACTTGGTGGTGTTTCTGGGAACTGAACTCAGATTCTATGGAATAACAGAACATATTCTTAACCACTTAATCATCTCTCTAAGCTTTAGAAGTGTAAAATTAACTTTTCCTTGCCTAATGTAATTGTAGTTTCTGAGTCTCACTGCTAAATAAGCTGATGCTTTCTAGCTCTTTCTCTTGCTGGCTTTCTCAACAGTTCTTTTGTAACTTCTCTCCAAGCTGACTGATTCAGTCTGACTTCTTCCAACTTTTTACTGAATTGCTCAGTTTGGCTTCAAAATAACTCTGGCTGTTTGTTCCCATCTTCTCCTCGGTCCTTTGGCTTTGATTGCCTCTGATGGCAAGCACTGAACTGCTTGAATTTATAAACAGATTCTATTCCTCTGCACTGCATTCATTTCCCTGACTGGCCCCTCTCTTTGGGCTGCTTCTTAAATATCCTTAAGATATTCAAATACTTTCAAATTCTTTTCCCAACCACATTTTAAAAGCATTAGTCCTGTGTGAACTTTGAGACCAGAAGCACATAGGGAAGGAACTGAACCACAGGACTAGTGAACCTAATAAAATGATCTGGGCCTGGAAGGGAGGGGTGAATGGTCAGCTTCTGGAGCTGTGGCCACAGAGGCCCCTCATGGTACAGAATAACCAAACTTCCATTTCCATCTGATTCTAGAGTTTGGGTTGACATGGCTGTCTTACACCCAGGGCTGGGATTAAGTCCACACTTGATATCACACACTCAGATGTATATAGAGGTTCCCAGGGGAGAGTGGGGTGCTCCTTGTTCATGGTTATACAATTCCCACACACTACTGACATTCCTCTTCTACCTTCCCCTCCCCAAACGAGGGTACTGACAGTACTGGGAGCCTCAGAACTTCATAGACATTATTTCTTCTGATTTAAATGATGACATAAGATAGGTTTTATTCTGGTCTGATGTGGCAACACAAAGATGATAATTGTTTGCAAATCTTCCTTTTGTTTCTACTAGCCTAAAACTACAATTACAAGTGCCTATTGTATCATGTTGGTCTAACAACACTATTTTATTTTATTTTATTTTATTTATTTCTCCCATAGCACTTAATATTTTGTAAAGATTATTTTGTGATAAAAAATGGTCTAAGAGCTCTTTTTCAACATTACCATTTTAAAAACTGTTTTAAAAACTAGAAAACAACTATGTATATTCTGTATATGTATAGCAGCACATTTCATTTATGGAAAATATGTTCTCAGAATATTTATTTACTAATATATTTATCTTAAGCCATGTCTTATGTTGACAGTGTGATATTGTTGAAATAATCATTGAAAATGACTAACAGGGCCCTGTAAATACATGATAATTGCACACAGATTTTACACATTTTCAGTCCAAAAATGATTTAAAGCAAGTTGTTGTCTCTATGGTTTTGTAACAAATTGTACAAATGACTGTTAAAAAAACAATTTTATCAAAAAAAAGATATTTAAACATTGTTCTGGTAAAACTTAGGCATATTTTATCTCTGATTCTTCAAATCTTGGCTCGGATTCCTCACTGTCTGCCTGTCAATTACATGTCAGTTTAAAACATGGCTGCTTCCTTCTATATACTAAATTTACATTATAAGTGTGTAGTATGGGTATGTCTGCATTCTTGACAGATTAAAGGTGTGCATGAATTTCAGTCAGATCATACAGATCTGAAATGTTTTTTGATGTGATTTCTTTTATTGTTGGATTAAAATTCTATTCATAAAAGTTTTTACATATATGTCAGGAGTCCTCTGTTCTTTTTGTTTGGATTATCTTGATATTTCTCTTGCTGTCTGTTTTTGTTTTTTTTCAAAGCACATGATTTTGTCTCTTGGGCCACTGCAGAGTAGCCTTTTTATATTCAGTTATGACCAGATTAAACTTGAACCTCACAGTTCAAGCCATCTCACAGATTTCTAGAATTTTGTGTTTTCCTAGTCAAATGGTTCCTGCAGCAATCATTAATAACATCATAAGTAACAAAATATTACTAATCAAAGTCATAGGGTTCTTTTACATATGTAAACCAACCACCTTATTTAAAGCAATATTTCTGCTTAACTAAACAAAAAAAATTTAAGGATGTCTTTTTGAGGGAGTAAAAGAAATGCTTTAATATAAGACATATTCTGTTGACCTACATTTTCTACTTAATATACTACCTGTCTATGCATCCATGTGTGTGTGTGTGTGTGTGTGTGTGTGTGTGTATTTGTGGTCATAGAAATAAACATACATGTTTTTTATCTATATGTGTGTTTATAGTGAGAATATTTAGATATATATTTTAAAATATATACAAACATATATATATATATATATATATATATATATATATATATATATATATACACATATATGGCACTATACACACATATGGCACTATTTTGAAGTCTTATAAAGCTTTTCATTTAAAGCTTTTCTATGTTCTTTGAAGCTCACTCATTAAATATATCACATAAAACAGAATTGTTCCATCTAAAGTAAATATGGAGACAAAATGTGGAGCATAGACTGAAGAAAAGGCCACACAGAGATCGCCCCACCTGAAGATCCATCTCATATACAGACACCAAACCCACACAATATTGTGGATGCCAAGAAGTTCTTGCTGACAGGAGCTGATATAGCTGTCTCCTGAGAGGCCCTGCCAGAGCTTGACATATACAAAGGCAGATGTTCTCAGCCAACCATTGAAGTGATCATGGGGTCCCCAATGGAAGAGTTAGAGAAAGGATTGAAGGAGCTGAAGGACTTTGCAATCCCATAGGAAGAACAACAATATAAACCAATCAGAAGCCCCAGAAATCCCAGGAACTAAACTACCAATCAAAGAGTAAATATGGAGGAATCCATGGACTCAGCCACATAAGAAGCAGAGGATGGCCTTGTAGAGTATCAATGGGAAGAGAGGTTCTTGAACCTGAAAAAGCTTGATGCCACAGTATAGAGGAATGCCTGGCTGGGGAGGTAAGTGTGGGTGCATAGGTAGGTGAGCATGCTCATAGAAAAGGGGGGGGATGTGATAGGAGGGTTACAGTGGGGAACCGGGAAGGGGATAAATGTAAATAAATAAAATATCAATTAAAAAAAACAGAAAAAAGCCTATATAAAAAACCAAAACAAAAATTTATTTTAATTTCAGACAAAATACAAGATACTATTACATTTTACATGCCATTAATGTACATGTAATGCTTTTGTAAGATTTATAACTCTACATTATGATACCATTAAGCATTACATTAAACTATTTTGACTATTGTAAAAGTCAGCTTGATTAGATAATTTTCTTACAATTAATTTTATATTATCTCACTATATTACAATTTTATTAAATTTATAGACTATTATGAAAAATAAACTATAGTTACTTCTTCTCAGAAATGGCAAGGAATATTTGGAAATTTATAATGCTAAGTAAAAATGTTCCCTAAAGATCACTATGAGGCCACATTCACATTTTAAAATGTAGACTATTTGTATCAATAATTACAACTAATTACAATGATATATAATACATAATTCATAACCCCTGTACATAAAAGCTATTTGTAAATAGTTGAAAATAATTTTTATTTATATGATTCATTGATTTACCATATTTTAAAAAATCTGATCATAGTTTTTGAATCACTATATTATTTAATAACAGTTAAATAAAGCATTTCCTTTTGTTTAATTTCTTTGTTCCTGTCTTACTCTCAAATCAATTATTGAACAAAACATTTTAAATTAAATATACCTTTAATTGTAAGATATTATTAATAAGGTAGAAAATTGTGCATTCTTAAAAGTGAGCAAAATTATGTTATAGAAAAACTAGCACCATATGAAGAACTGTAGGATTTGATCCATGTGATAAATATTACATTATCAGCACCTTACTTAAATATTAAATAGAAAAGCAAATATAATAAATTTGGAAGGTGATAAAACATAGAAATTAAGTAACAAATCAACTTTTAAGACTACCACAGATACAAGTTACTGAGATTATTAATTCTGAGAAAAAAAGCAAAGAATTTCTTGTATAACATAAAAGGAAAGCAAAAGTTTAGCAGGGAAGTGTTTCTAAGACTAAAACATAGCATAATATGTTGTTATATGTCTTTATCTCCATAAATGAATACTCAAATTTGAAGCAACATAGAATTACATTGTCTTAAACGTCGAGCATTTCACAACGATGTTAAAAATGCACATTTCCTTTCTATCTATCTATCTATCTATCTATCTATCTATCTATCTATCTATCTATCTATCTATCTATCATCCATCCATCCATCCATCAATCCATCCATCTAGAAAAATACACACAATGATATGTGCATAAACTAGGAAAGAGACTACACAGTTTAATAAAGAAAATTAAATAAGACAATAAAATGAAATCATATCAATTAAAGTATTGACAATAAAATGACATGCTGAAATAAGTTACTCAAGGACAGAATTCATATAAAACCATTACTCTGGTTAAATGCAATAGCATGTCTATAATCCATATTCTGAGGTAAAATGGTGACTTGAACTGAAGTGTCTCCAGAAGTTAACACCATCAAACACAGATACAATCATGGACACACACACACACACACACACACACACACACACACACACCTCAAACAAATAAGACACAGTGGAGTGCAGTTCACACATAAATGGCTACAAACATGCATGTGGTTTCTAGTGATAAACAGGTATTATTTGGAACTCACAGAAACTATATTAAGTTTAACAAAGTGCCATGTGAATTATTTGTCATATTTCATTCATACTAACTTTGAATTGAAACCAAACATGCTGCAAAACTTAGCATTCTAATTAAAGTTAATACTCAAATAAAAATGATTTTATAATTTTTAAGAGGTATGTAGAGTAATGTTCATAACAACAGTATTGTAGATGAGAGAAAATAGAAAAAAATGAAGTCTCAGTACAGCATTTAAAAATAGGTTAGGTGTTTTTATAGCAAATTATTCTAGAACAATTTAAGCTGAGGCATAGTGTACATAAGTGTATTTTAAAACTATAAGCTTTCAATGTTTGACATGTTTCATTAGCCCTTCAAGTGTTCTATTAAAATGAAACAAAACAAACAGAAAGTTGTATTTATATTATAGGTATTTTGTTCTATGTGAACAGGTTATGAAATCTTCTCAAACAACAATTTATTTTTTAAAGTGACAGCAGGTTTGGTGTTTTGAAACCAATATAATCTAAGATGAAATTAAACAAATAATTGACTATGCTACCCAACATTTGGAGGTGACTTTGGAATCACAATCGTACTAAAATATATGATCAGAAGATCTGAAAGCTTAATACCTGAAGCTGAGCATCCATTTTGTTCTTAAAAAGGCAGCCTTCCTATAACCTATTTATATTCCCTAGTTGGCAAAATAAAATTACTTTGTCAAGTTATATTTAAATTAATTTTGACTAAGATTATCAGCAATCTTGATTTGCCTCCTGCAGATGGTTGGGTTTTAGAAAGCACTCTAATATATTCAAATCTTCACATTTCCATGTTCTCAAAACCATCAAATTGGGTAAATTTAAAGTTGAGTGTATGAATATCAGGCTATAAAAGCACCCAGAAATGAAATTTTTGAACAAATCTTACTTTATAATAGGAATCATTTCCTACAATGCTTTTTAAAATGTTCCCTTGAAATAACATTGGAATGAGTGAAAAACCATGAAGTGTTGACAGCTTTAGTTAGCTCCTTACTGAAGTTACATCTGGGTCTTCTTTACAATATTTACTTTATATTTTTATGAATTTTATTGTGTTTGAGATATGAAACCGGATGGCATAGTCTATTTTATACATGTCTTCTATATAAAATTGGAATATCTTATGTGTTCACATAGATATATGTACATATATGTATGTATGAATATATATTCATACATATATCACCTAAATAGTTACTACTACTGGATATTAAGGATATTAACATATCCTTAATTTTCCAAGGGTTTGATTCCTGTAGGCAAAGTAGATGATATTCTATGAAGCAAAATCCCAAAGGCAACACTTCATTGACTATAGTCTTTATAATGTTTATAGGATTGTTGCACTGTTCATTTTACATATTTGAGAATTTGTATTTATTGCTGTACATCTATCTCTCTCTATCCACTTTATAGCCACTACTACTATGTTTGCTGTTTGCTTATACTTTTAAAGTTTAAACATTTTTTAAGTCTTAGATTATATATATACATATATATACGTATATATATATATACATATATATACGTATATATATATATAAAATAAGTGAGAATATATATATAGAAAGAGACAGAATACTATGTTTCTAGATGAATTATAAAGCACAATGAAAGTTTGCCAATGATGGAATCTCCTATTGAATTTAGATCTAGAATTTCTATCTAGAAGTCTTTCAGCAGTTATTTGCTTAGTTTTTGGTAACCTGGCTAATGGCAATATTCTGAAGACATGAAACCTCTAGAAGCTGGGTCTGATACAATCTTTTGTTATTGGTAGTGGGTCCACCCATGTGACTAGGTGCCATTGTCTACTCTTTTCCTTTTTCACACTCAGATAAAAGAAGGGAATTTTTTTCTCCTCTAGCTGTGCTCTCTGCTAGCACATATAGCCCTACCTAATGATGTATACAATGGGGCCAAAAATCCTGAACTACAACCTTTAAAATCACCAGCCAAAAGTAAACATTTCCTCCTTATGAGTATATTTACTTGTTTCTTTTCTGTTTGTTTTGCTTTCCAGCAATGCATTGCTGAACAACGTAGTAGCTGTCACAAATATATTTCCAAAAAAAGTAATAATAATAAGAAAAGTATCTTTTCTCATATTAGTAATTTATTTTAATGGGACAAGTAAGAGGCTAGTCTGTCCAGGTAAATACGTAAACTAACAACAGATTTTACACCCTTCCCATAATTCCCTCAAATCCAATCCTCTGGTCTCAACCCTACCTCTGAAACTGAGCACCTACAGCACCTTTCTTTCTGTCTCCTTCTGGCCCATTTCATTTCTGATTTTGTTAATTTGGATACTGTCTCTGTGCCCTCTGGCTAGTCTGGCTAAGGGCTTATCTATCATTTTGGTTTTCTCAAAGAACCAACTCCTAGTTTTGTGGATTCTTTGTATGGTTCTATTTGTTTCCACTTGATTGATTTCAGCCCTGAGTTTGATGATTTCCTGCCTTCTACAACTCTTGGTAGAAACACCCTAGCTGGTTGTGTCCAAGCGATGTTATGCTCAGATATCTCTGCACGTGGAGGCCCCTACAGCTCTGTCGCCAGATCAAAGATGACAGAGAGCTCACTTTTCCTTAATATTTCTTAACATCAATGGACTCAATTCCCCAATAAAAAGACATAGACTAATGGAATGAATATGTAAACAGGACCCAAAAGTCATCGAAAAAGACAAAGAAGGACACTTTATACTCATTAAAGGAAAAATCTACCAGGAAGAACTCTCAATTTTGAACATCTATGCTCCAAATACAAGGGTTCCCTCATTCATAAACGAAAACTTACTAAAGTTTAAAGCATACATTGCACCCCACACAATAATTGTGGGTGACATCAACACCCCACTCTCCTTAATGGACAGATCAGTGAAACACAAATTAAACAGAGACACAGTGAAACTAAAAGACATTTTGGACCATATGTATTTAAAAGATAGTGATAGAACATTTCATCCTAAATCAAAAGAATATACCTTCTTCTCAGCACCTCATGGTACCTTCTCCAAAATCGACCATATAATTGGTCACAAAACAGACCTCTACCGATATAAGAAGATCGAATTAATTCCTTACCTCCTATCAGATCATTATGGAGTAAGGGTGGACTTCAATAGCAACAGAAACAACAGAAAGTCCGCATACACTTGGAAACTGAACAATGATCTATTTATGATATCGTGGTCAATGAAGAAATAAAGAAATCCAAGACTTTTTTAGAATTTAATGAAAATGAAGGCACAACATACCCAAATTTATGTGACACAATGAAAACAGTGTTAAGAAGAAAACTCATAGCTATGAGTGCCTCCAAAAAAGCTGGAGGGAGCATACAATAGTAGCTTAAGAGGAAACCTGAAAGCTTTAGAACAGAAAGAAGCTAATACACTCCAGAGGAGCAGAAGGCAAGAAATCATCAAACTCAGGTCTTAAATCAACCAAGAAGAAACAAAAAGAACTATTCAAAGAATCAACAAAATCAAGAGCTGGTTCTTTGAGAAAATCAACAAGAAAGATAAGCTTTTAGCCAGACTAACCAGAGGACACAGAGACAGTATTCAAATTAACAATATCAAAAATGAAAAAGGGAGAAATAACAACAGAAACCGAGGAAATTCAAAAAATCCTCAGATCCTACTACAAAAGCCTATTCTCAACACTACTGGAAAATCTGGAAGAAATAGACAATTTCCTAGACAGATACCAAATACCAAAGTTTAATCAGGATCAGATAGACCATCTAAATGGTCCCATCACAAGTAAAGAAATAGAAGTGGTCATTGACAGTCTCCCAACCATAAAAAGCACAGGGCCAGATGGTTTTAGTGTATAATTCTATCAGACCTTCAAAGAAAACCTAATACCAATACTCTTCAAACTATACAACAAAATAGAAACAGAAGGAACACTACCTAACTCATTCTGTGAAACCACAATTTCGGTAATGCTAAAACCACCAAAAGATCCAACAAAGAAAGAGAACTTCAGACCAATTTCCCTTATGAATATCGTTGCTAAAATACTCAATAAAATTCTTGCCACCCGAAACCAAAATCATATCAAAACAATCATTCACCATGATCAAGTAGGCTTCATCCTAAGGATGCAGGGATGGTTCAATATAAGGAAATCCATCAATGTAATCCACTACATAAACAAACTCAAAGAAAAAAAACCACAAGGTTATTTCAATAGATGCTGAAAAAGCATTTGACAAAATTCAGCATTCTTTCATCTTAAAGGTCTTGTAAAGAACAGGAATTCAAGACCCATACCTAAACATAGTAAAAGAAATATATAGCAAACCAGTAGCCAACATTCAACTAAATGAAGAGAAACTTGAAGCAATCCCACTAAAATCAGGGACTAGACATGGCTGCCCTCTCTCTCCATATTTATTCAATATAGTACTTGAAGTTCTAGCTAGAGCAATTAGACAACAAATAGAGGTAAAGGGATACAAATTGGAAAGGAAGGAGTCAAATTATTACTATTTGCAGATGATATGATAGTATAGTTAAGTGACCCAAAAAACTCCACCAGAGAACTCCTACAGCTGATAAGGAAATTCAGCAAAGTGACCAGATATAAAACTAACTCAAGCAAATCAGTAGCCTTCCTATACTCAAAGGATAAACAGGCTGAGAAAGAAATTAGGAAAATGGCACCCTTCACAATAGCCACAAACAATATAAATTATCTTGGTGTGACTCTAACCAAACAAGTGAAAGATCTGTATCACAAGAACTTCAAGTCTCTGAAGAATGAAATCAAAGAAGACCTCGGAAGATTAAACAATTTTCCATGCTTGTGGATTTGCAGGATTAATATAGTAAAAATGGCTAGCCTGTCAAAAGCAATATACAGATGCATTGACATCCCCATCAAAATCCCAACTCAATTCTTCATAGAGTTAGAAAGAGCAATTCTCAAATTCACTGGAATAACAAAAAACGCAGAATGGCAAAAACTATTCTCAATTGTAAAAGAACTTCTGGGGAAATCAGTATCCCCAACCTCAAGCAGTACTACAGAGCAATGGTGTTAAAAACTACAAGGTATTGGTACAGTGGAAGGCAGATAGATCAATGGAAAAGAATTGAAAACCCAGAATTGAACCCACACTCCTATGGTCACTTGATCTTTGACAAAGGAGCTACAACCATCCAGTGGAATAAAGATAGCCTTTTCAACAAATGGTGATGGTTCAACTTGAGGCCAGCATGCAGAAGAATGCAAATCAACCCATTCTTATCTCCTAGTACTAAGCTCAAGTCCAAGCGGATCAAGGACTTCAACATAAAACCAGAAACACTGAAACTAATAGAAAAGAAACTAGGGAAGAGCCTTGAACACATGGGCACAGGGGAAATTTTCCTGAACAGAACACCAATAGCTTATTCTCTAAGATCAAGAATTGACAAATGGAAACTCATAAAATTACAAATTTTCTGTAAGGCAAAGGACACTGTCAAAAGGACAAAATTGCAACCAACAAATTAGGAAAAGATCTTTACCAACACTACATTCTACAGAAGGCTAATATCCAAGATATATAAAGAACTCAAGAAGGTTGAGTCCAGAGAGACAAATAACCCTATTTAAAAATGGGGTACAGAACTAATCAAAGACTTTTCTCTGAGAAATATTGAATGGTTGAGAAGCACAAAAAGAAAGGTTCAACATCCTTATTTATCAGGGAAACACAAATCAAAACAACCCTGAGATTTCACCTCACACCAGTCAGAATGGCTAAGTTCAAAAACTTAGGAGACAGCAGGTGTTGGCGAGGATGTGGAGAAAGAGGAACACTCCTTCTCTGCTGGTGGGATTGCAAGATGGTACAGCCACTCTGGAAATCAGTCTAGTGTTTCCTCAGAAAACTCAGTATAATATTACCGGAAGACCCTGCTATATCACTCCTAGGCATATACCCAGAGGATTCTCCAGCAGGCTCCACTATGTTCATAGCAGTCTTATTTATAACAGCCAGAAGCTGGCAAGAACCCAGATGTCCATCAAAGGAGGAATTAATACAGAAAATGTGATATATTTACACTATGGATTGCTATTTAGCTATTAAAAACAATGAATTCATGAAATTCTTAAGCAGTTGGGTGAAACTAGAGAATGTTATCCTTAGTGAGGTGACCTAATCACAAAAGATCACACATGGTATACACTCACTGATAAGCGGATATTAGCCTAGTAGCTTGGAATACCCAAGAAATGATTCACATATCAAATGATGCCCAAGAAGAAGGAAGGAGAGGCCTCAGGTCCTGGAAAAGTTCAATGCAGCTGTTTAATGAAACACTAGGACAGAGAAGAGGAAGGGCTTGATTGGGGAACAGGGAAAGGTAGAGGTCTTAAGGGACTTTCGGGGAGGGGGAATCCAGGAAAGGGGAAATCATTTGAAATGTAAATAAAGAATATATTTAATAAAAAATACAAAATAAAAAAAATAACATGAAGACTGTGTCCCCTGGAATTAAAAACTAAAAACACTGTGTATACCAACATAGCTGCATTGTAAGGGACAGACTTTAAAACAGTCTTTTAGAAGGTGATTCATAAAGAAACCAATGAAAACATAGTGAAAGGAAGTGAATGAAACCATTCATTACCTAAAAGCAGAAACAGAATCAATTTAAAGAAAACTTAAACTAGGAAAATCTCTAAATGTAGGAACTTGAACAGCAATCAGAGGGACAAACTTTATAGACAGATTACAGGAAATGGAAGGAAGATCTCAACATTGAGAACACTATAGAAAATCTGCCACATTGATGAAAGAATATGCTAAATCTAGAGAGCAACTATAAGAAAAATAGGAATGTAAGAAAGAAAAAGCCCAAGCCAAAGTCAAAGAAAATATTTTCAACACACCTAAAGAGAAAGGAGCTTCTCAAGAAACAAGAAGCACATGGAATAACAAACTACTGGATCAGAAAAGGAAGTCCTCACTTTACATAATTATCAATACACTAAGCGTCTATAAGAAAAACAAACAAACTATAAAGGCAAATATGGCAGTGTCAGTGTTAGACTTACAGACCTATTGGTATTATACCTGATTTCTCAATGAAGTCTCTCGAATCCAGAAAAGCCTATAGTTTGCCCATGACAAATGCACTGCCAGACTATCATCATTTACCAAAGATGGAGAAATAAAACATTCCATAAAACCAAATCTAAGTGATATCTATCCACAAACTCAGTGCTACAGAAGATTCTAGAAGGAAAGCTCAATCCAAGAAGGCAAAGGGAATAAAAAAATCCCTGATCATCAAAATCAAAAGAGCATATACACACACACACAAACACACACACACACACACCCCACACACACACACAAACACACACACAAACACACACAACACACACACACACACACACACACACACACACCACACACACTAGCAGCAGCAACTTCACAATAGTAGAAATCAGCAACCACTGGTCATCGATACCCCTCACCATCAATTATATGATATGCCTTCCCCCAATAAAAGCATATTAACAGAATAAATTAGAGAACAACACCTTCTAAATTCAAAAAAATACCTTTATATGAAGGGTAGAAATTGGATCAATATGAAAAAGTGAAAAAGATATTCTAAGCAACTGGACCTAAGAAACATGCTGGTGTAGTTATTTAAATGTCTGAAATAATATATCATACCAAAATTAATAAAAGAGATAGTGAAGGAAATTACCAAAGGAAAAATCCACAGAGAAAACATGGCAATTCTTAACATCTATACACTGAGCTCAAGGGCATCAAGTTTTAAAAGAAACACTATATCTCATTTAAGATTTCTATCACTGCAATGATACAGCACAAGCAAAAATCAAGTCAGGGAGCAAAAGGTTTTTTTGGCTTATACATCTATACTGTAGTACATCACCAAAGGAAGCAAGGACGGGAATTGAAATAGGGCAGGAACATGAAGAAGCTAATGCAAAGGCCATGAAGGGAGATCCTGCTTACTTACAGGATTGCTCTCCTGGCTTTCTTGTTCTGTCTTGTTTGTTTGTTTGTTTTGTTTTGTTTGTTTTTGGTTTTTGTTTTGTTTTTTGTTTTTTATTTTTTTAATGGATGACTAAGGCAGATGTGGCACCACACACAATAAGTTAAGCCCTTCCATATCAAATGCTATTTAAGAAAATAGACTTGCCTACACCCCAGTTTTATGGAGGCATTTTCTCAACTGTGGTCTCTCCTGTTAAATGACCAGTACACACTACTATAGCTTAAATCTCATAGGAAGTTTTATGCACAGTTATTAGGGGATTCAATAACCCACTCATGTCTATTACAAACCATCTAGTCAAACACTTAGAAGAGTAATGCTGTAACAAACTGACTTTAAAAAACAAATGAATTTAATAAATATTTACAAAACATTTATCAAAACACCAAAGCATAATCTTTATTTTCATTATTTCAAGAAGCAATCTCTAAAATGACCATAAACATGGACCTCAAGCAGGTCACAACAGATACAAAAATTTTGAAATAATACTCTGCATCCTTTCTGACCAACACAGATTAAAACAGAAAGTCAACAAGAACAGAAACAAAAGAAATCTCACAAACTCATACAAACTGAGTAACTCTGTACTGATTGCAAAATGAATCAAGATAGAAATTAAGATGCAAACTAAAAAAAATTATTCTTTTATTTCTAGAATAAAATAAAGTGCAGTATTCTCAAACTTATAGGACACAATGAAGGAAGTTCTAAGAAGCAAGTTGGTAATATTAGGTGCCTATATAAAAGGAGGGATTTATACAAAAAAATTAATAGCACCTATGAACTCCTCAGAGTAAACCAAGCAAACAAACAAGCAAATAAACAATACAAAAGGGAATAGTAACAAAAAAATTAAACTCAGGGCAGAAATCAATAAAATGGAAACAAACAAAAAGAATACAAATAAACAATCAAACAAAAATTTTCGTTCTTTCTTTGGGGGGGGTGCAATCAATAACATTGACAAACCCTTATCCACAGTAGCTAAAAGGTAATAGAAGATAAAATCCAAATGAACAAAATTAGAATCAAAAGAGGTACAAAACAGGAGACACTGAGGAAATTCAGAGATCATAAAGACATACTTTAAAAATCTGTACTTTAAAAAACTGAAATTTCTAAAAGGATAATATTCTCAATATGTACCACTGCTTGCCATAATAAATAAAGATTAATCAATTTAAACAGACCTATAACTCCTAGTGAAATACAAGAAATCATTAAAATCTCCCGACAAAAATGAAATAAAAATTTAAAGTTCTACAACTTTAATGAAATATTTTTGTTTTAATGCATATTTCTCTTAGATGTTCAAAGAAGAGATAATGTCAATACTCCTCAAATTATTCAGCAAATTAAAAACAGAAGAAATATCTCTCAATTTATTTTATGAGGCCATAGTTATTCTGATATCCCAACCACACAAAGAACCAACAAAGAATGAAATTACAGAGTAATTTATCTTATGAACATAAAAATAAAAATTCTCAATAAAATACTTGCAAACCAAAAGCAAGAACATGTCAAAAGATCATCAACTATGAAACAGTAGGCTTCAACCAAGGGAATCAAGGATAGTTAAACATACATACATTGTTAAACACAATCCACTATATAAACAAACTCAAAGATGAAAGCATATGATCATGATATTAGATCCTTAAAACGCCTTTGACAAAATCCAACATCCCTTTAAGATAAAAGTCCTGGAGCTATTAGGATACAGGGGACATACCTCACCATAATAAAGGCAGCTTACAAAAAGTCAATAATAAGCAGTGACTTATTTTGAGAGAATCACAAAGCAATTCTTCTAAAATAAGGAAAACAGCAAAGTTGTCCACTCTCTTCACACTTATTCTATGTAGTATTTGAAGTCTTGGCTAGAGCAATAATACCACTGAACGAGATCAAGCGTATGCAAATTGTTAAGGAAGAAGTCAAAATATATTATTTTTTGTAGATGATACAATAGTATACAAAATGACAAGAAAAAAAGTAAACCACAAAACGTTTACAGCTGGCAAACACTTTCTAAAAACTATCTAAATACAAGATTAACTCACAAAACTTATTAGCTCTCTTATATAAAATGATAAATGGGCTGTGAAAGAAGTCAGGGAAACAACAACTTTCACAATACCCTGAAATATCTTGCAGAATCCCTAAGCAATCAAATAAAGGATTAATTGTGATTAAAAACTTCAAATCATTAAATTTGAAATTGACAGATTGAGGAAATAAAACACAAAATGGGAAGGTACCCCATATTATACTAGGGTTATGACCCTGTACAAAACCCAACTCCAAATGATTCAATGTCCTCAAAAAACTTGATAAACTCAACCTGCTAGAGAAGAACATAAGGAATAGTCTTCAACTCATTGTCGTAAGAAGAGATGTTCTGCATAGATCAACACTAGCACAGGCTTAACGTCAAAAACTAATAAATGGGACTTTATGAAACTGAAAATTTTCTGAGTTGCAAATATCACTGTCAGTCAGACTGGGAAATTTGTAATCTTGAGAACAGGAAAAAGGGTTTTACCAGCTGTGTATATTTGGAAGGCTAATATTCAAAATATGTAAAGAACTGGAAAAGGAGGTACAGATCTTTACGGAGAACTTTCAAAAGAGGAAACTAAAATGTCTGAGAAACAAAGATTATTCAATATCCTTAAACACCACAAAATTCAAATTAAGAGAGAGAGAGAGAGAGAGGGAGGGAGGGAGGGAGGGAGGGAGAGAGAGAGAGAGATTTAGAGTAAGGGGAACATATGCAGTATTGTGGGAATAGAAATTTGTGAAGTAACTATGGAAATCAGGTTAACAGTTGCTCAGGAAGATGGAAATTGATCTGTCTTAAGATCCAGTCATACCACTCTTTGGCATATTAAAAAAATGTACATTTCATCCTAAGACAAAGGCATATGCTCAATTATTCTATTCACTATAACCAGACATTAGAAACAACCTAGATGTCCCTCTACAGAAGAATAGATAAAGAAAATTTAATACATTTATACAATTTTTAAAAATTATACAATGGGGTCATTAAAAAGTAACATTATAAAATTTGTAGGCACATTACTGGAATAAAAAAAGAAATCACTTGAGTGAGATATTCCTGACCCAGAAATGCAAATATGGTGTTTTCTTACATGTGGATATAAGCCATGGATAAACAAACTACAATTCACAGAACCACAAAATATAGGTATAGAGTAAGGATTTATGTCTCCTTAGGAAAGTGAAATAGAATAGATAATTGTAGATGGACAGGGATGGGGCTGTTGTGGAAGAGTCAAATGGGAAGGGGAGGATATCGGGGCAGTAACTAAAACTAAGCTACATTTCAGAGGTAATATGGAATAATAATAGAATAGAAGATTCCTGAAATATACACATATATGAAGGTGTTCTGTATAAAACTGCCAAATATTGGGAAAGAAAGGGCAAATTTATTTTTCATAAGATTAGGTTCCAATAGAGAAGACATGTAGCATCTACTGATGTTGTTGGCCAAAGAGGCTCAATGGGAATCCTTAAACAACCCAGGCTATTTCCAAGTCATTAGGTTGTTGTTAAAGGACAGCACGGTCCAATTGCTGAAGACAATGCCTACAGAACTCACTGAACATTGAAAAATTGAACTGATGCCTATATAGTCCCGTTATCCTTAGTTCCAGCATCTTTGCTACAGGAAAGAACTTTACATGCTACCTAAGGAGAAATATAAACAACTAGCTACCCACAAGCTACTGATGGTTTCACAAGCTACTGATGAATTTTTTGCTGCAAGTTATGCTGGAAAAATGGCACAAACTTGTTTGATTAAACAAACAGAAACTGATTTGGCTTAAGCCTCCCTGCATTACATGAAAGTCATACCCAACACTTCTTGGATGACCAAGGACCAGAGACTAGATAGCACAGAGGCCTAGGGAAAAACAAATACTGGTCTAAAATAAATGTGTACTGATAAAATGACTCCTAAAGTTATTCTGCTATATTCATAGGTCAGTGCCTTGCTCAGTCATCATCAGAGAAGTCTTTTTCTGCAGAAACTCACAGCCAGAGCTATGCAGGGGTTAGAGAACTATATGCAAGATCGGCATCAAATCGCTTTCTTCAAAGCTCAACAAACCCTGTGGAAGAGAGTGCAGAAAAAGTATTAGTCCCAGAGGTGGTGGAGGACCCAAAGGAAACAAGGCCTCCTAAATAAGCACTAGCAAAGCACAGAGGCTAGAGCAGCACATGCCAGACCTACCTGGGCTTGTACCAGTTCCTCAGTGTATATATTATGCCTTGCAGTATAGTGTTTTCACGGAATTCATGAGTGTGCAGGAGTGAACCTGACTCTTGTCTCACCTCTTGGCCTTTTTTCCCTCTGTGGGTTTGTCTTGTCTAACGGTGAAGTTATGGTTTTGGTTTTATCTTCTATTCTATCTTGTTATATTTTATTATTATCTCTTAGAAGCCTGTTCTTTGCTAATGAGAGATAGACATGGAGTGGCTTCAGATTGCAGGAAGGTGGAAATTACCCCAGAGAAGCACAGAGATGGGAAACTGGAACCTGATGCATTATGGGAGAAAAGACTATTTTTAATAATATGAAAAAATCACACAAACAAGCTGATTTTAATGAATGTGGATAGGTTTCTGAAAAACTGAACAAACGCATGCCTCAAATATTCTGTATTCCTTCACTTCCCATAGATATTTTAAAATGATACATTTGTGCTGTCCTTTATTCACCAAATAGTTACAAAACTACTGTTAGGGGCAAACCAACTAGTAAGTTGTCAAACAAACAAGAACAACTACTGCTAAATATAAAGTCTACATTCTGGAAGAGAATAAAATGAGTTAAAATTTGTAAGATTGTTAACAATAAATAATATGCATTTGTTTGACTGCGAGTACTAGAAGGAAGTAATACACTAAGCAGAAAAAGTTCACACCCCAAAGGGCTAGCCATGACATCTGCTTACCTTAGCCCATCAGCAGTGGGGTTCTCAGTGGGATGGTAATTGAGAAGTCAAGATCTTCTGCTTAGGGAGCAGGTACTTTACCCATTGAACCATATCAACATTGCAGCATAACTTCTTGATGTATGTGCCAAATGTTTGGCATGAGAGTAAACTACTGATCCAATATAGTTTTACAATTTGAAAACAAAACAAAACAAAAACAGAGTGGAAAAGATGTCAGTAACTGCCAGATGTCAGATGTGACACAATGAGTACAGATAGGTATGAGTTTTGGTGTAGGAAACTAAGATGAATATTTTGCATATATGTAATTTCAAATGAATATGAAACTTCAAATAGAGATGTCACTTTGTTACCTGGAGATAAGAAAAGGGGACTTAAAGGAATTTCACCTATAGATAGAATTTTGGCTCTGTGAGTTTCTCTTTGTTTGCTTTGATTTTCTTTTCTTTTCTTTTTTTCTTTTTTTTTTTTGGTGTTTGTTCTGGTTGTTATGTCTTTTGATGTTTTTGTTTTGTTTAGTATGTTTGGATTTTTTGTTTGTTGTTTTCTTATTTTTATTTGGTCTTTTAATCTATGGGAAGAAAGAGGGAAGCAAAAAAATTCTTTATCTTAAATTTAAATACAAGGTAAGGCTCTATTAAATAAGCTGTGAGGCAGGAACAAAGATGGAAAAAAACCAGAGGTCAAGAAGGAGACAAAGGAGGGGAAAAGGAGGGGAAAATGGTGAAGAAGTTAGAATGATAGGGAAACTGAAGTTAAAGGAGAATCTCTTTTACAAGGAAGAGGTGGTCTCTTAGGTGTGAGGCTCCTGACAGTCTGAGTGAAGTGTAACAGAAATCTATTTATGTTCTTATTATCTGATGGTACCTGGAAAGTCTTTGGTAACACCAACACACATTTCCAGTAGATTAATTTATAGCCAGAAAGCAATCATGGTGAATGCAGATGTTAACAGGAAACAAAGAAGTGACATTATTCTCTTACAACATTAAAAAATGAACTTGGATAAATATAAATGAATTAAGCATTATAGCACATAGAAAATGGGGTGAGGGGCAATGATGAAATTTTTAATCTTACCCTAATCTATGGGAAATTAGGTAAATTTAATATAAATATAGGTATTATTTAACACTGGGACTGTGGATTCAAAAACTGGTCCACATTCTAGTTAGTGAATCCAAAAATTATATAATCCTCACACTATGTCTTTCACTTATACTCACTAAAACTAAGACTCCTTTGAATATGTATATGATATTTATTCATGGTTTCAGAGGTAGAAAAAAGGAAAGAATAAATGTATGGCATTGAACACACCCCCTAACAAATGATAAAAATTGAGACAAACTTGGTTTTATAAAAGAAATTCTGGTGATAATGATAGCATTCTCCCCTCCATTTTAACATGATAACAAGCTTCTTCAAACCAATATCTAACCTTGTTCAAATGCCTAGTCTTTGTGGAAAAAACAAATTTTGACATGTTACAAGATACCCATTTCTAGCATGCAAGATTTACAAAAATTATTTGTCAATAAAGAATGGGATAGCTTTGAACTGAAGGTGAGGAAATTCACCTGGTTTACACTAAAAACAGACAGTGTCAGGCCCACCCAAAGAGAATCAGTTCTTGGCACCAATATAATCTTTTTATAAAAGAAAATGTAGATACTATACCCAAATACTCACTATAATTACTCTTACAGAAATAATGGGGCTAGACATGTTTCCCACATCCAAAGTCTTTTGTATTTCAGTTAGTCTGAGTACAATTTTCATTTATTAACTTGCATTTATGCTTTGATAATAATTTTTCTTATTTCATCATATTAATTTCATTTGTTTCAAACAAATATTAAAATCAAACATTTTGAAAACTACAGACTTCTTATTTGGGAAGTGTTTTCCTCTTGAGACTTTTTTTTTTTTTTACAGTCCAAGTCTAATTACAATCCCTGTAATTGAAAGACAGCAAAACAATCCTCGATTAGCTTGGAAGAAAAGATAAACAGGTTAAAGTAATGGTATTTCACACTACAGATAATATGTTCCAGTATTCTGAAAACCAAGGTCAGTGCCTAAAGATTCAATGAGTGGATTACCGGTTAGTATGCTCTTCCCTAGAAAGGACTATTTTTCTTACTATGAATATTAATTAGTTGCCAATAGTTCTTTGTGTAGTGTTGAAGCCATGTGATATTTCGTGCATCTACTTTGACATGGTTACTGCTGTTGTCCTTGTTTAAGCAATCATATATGTATACAAGTATATACACATATATTATATATATATAAAATTAAATTATATGTGTATACATATACCTCACCAATTAATGAAAAAAGAGATCAAAAATTAGAAAGAGCATGTGGCATAAATAGCAGGAATAAGGAGAGAACAAAGGGAATGAAAAATAATGTAATTATATAATAAATCTCTAAAAAGTAAACAAAAGGTGTTGAGTGGAGTGGGTGCCAGTATCATAAGCAAATACATGGTAGGGAGGTGGGAGAGATAAAGAGGCAGAAAGGTTTGGGTGATACTACCATGTAGTAAAAGCTTATGAAAATAAGAGACTCAGAAAGGTTTGAGCACTGTAAAGAGGGGCAGACATGGAGGTGGTGGTGAGGAACTAACTAATTTGAGTAGCCTGAACTTCCTGAGGCTGTGTTGATGCCCTGGCCTAAGATGACACCAAAGATCATGTCTATATCCATGATGTTGCAGTAGCAGTGATCTATGTCTATATTCATGGTCCATGTTACTACTAAATCATGCAGATATCCCATGTCTGGGCCCTTCTCCTGGGTACCATGGAAGAGCTTACTCTAAGAACATGAAAATGGGAGAGCTGGTCCTGCCTCTAGCTGGTTGTGGCACACAGGAGAGCAGACAATACAGTACACCTTGCTCTTGGTGGCAGGAGAGCTAGATACTGTGTTGCCTGAAGCAAAGAATTAGTTATTTCTTTTCTTTGTTTTAATTCTATACCTCAAATAATATCAACTAAAAATCTCATTTAAAAAAAAATAAACAAATCATGAAATTTTAAAACAATTTTAAATTTGTTTCTTTTACTCAATTCTTTTGTAAGAAGTTAATTACAAGAAAATAATTACATTGTACATATGGTAAGTAAATGAATGAATATTTAAATCACAAAGGGAAATGTAAGGTATGGATTGTTGAACAATAATCCAAATTCTGAACTCTTACCATTAATTCAAGCAATAGCCAATAAATTAATTTTTTTAAATTTCTATAAACATTTAATTAATTATAGCTATGCTCACATAATAGGACCACAACAGCAATAGAAGAGCATGTAAGAACAATCAATAATGTGTCTCTCACAGAGTCTACACCTTTTAAATAGTGGCTCTTTAAAGAAACAACTAACCTCTGCCAGATCTATAACCCATAGGTTTGCTTCACATGGACAGATCTTGTATTGTAGTAAATAAAACAGAACACCAATTATGAAATTTTAAAACATTACTTCTGAACATCTGTACATTAAGCTACTGTGAGTCTCATATTGGGCAATACATTCTAATAGCTGACATTGTTATGAGTCAAGATATTACTTACATCACAGCTTATATAATGAAGATTTAGAATCAGTTTAAATATCCAACAGTGCAGAAAATCTTCATAGTACAATATAGTAAATTTTATAGTGGCATTAAGTCCATATTTTCCAAAGAAAGTTTAGAGCAATATAAAATGCTTAATTTTTGCTATCATACAACAAATGTTTAAATAGTCCTCAAGGACTTTTATTGGAAAAATATTTAAAGACAGTAAAATAGTATGTGAACTAAGGTGTAGCCAGTGATCTCAGTTTTTCAGAACTAATACAGCCAGTTTTCTTTCCAAACTGTTGTGTTTCTCTTTACATTTTCCATGATCATGAAAATGGTCCCAAATAAAAAAATAAGTGAACACCTAATTACCACAATAACTAATATATCAGGAATATTAAAAGCTAGCATATGTATTTGTTCTCACCGATCTTGCATTTATTTCTTCTGATCAGAAATGAATACTTTGAAGTATTTCTCAGAAGACCTTGTAGCAGGAACAGACCTTGTTCCTGTTTCCAAGACAGAATTCTTCCATCCCTGCCAAGCCTGGCTTGGCCATGAAAGGGATATTACAGCATGGTTCCCCACCCTCACTTGCCGGGGGCAGAGCCAGAAGGTTGTGGGCCTCCATGAGTGTCGATGGTTGCCATGGGTGAATGCCTTGCTTGTATAATAGTGTACATATTTTCACATTCCTCCTTCAAGGAATTTCCTTTCTGCCAAGGTTAATGACTCCATGCTAATAAGAGACAGCACAAGTCTGGGAAGCAAAGGTACATCTAAGTCTCTAGAAAATGGTAGCATGCTGTGGTCTTCAGGAAAGTCTGTGGGAAAGAACACTGAAAATGTAAGTCCAAAAATTATAATAACATCTAAACTACGCAAAATATAAGGATGCAATATTAATTTTATAACGAGTTTCACACATCTAAAGTAACAGAGGCATACACACTATGTGCCAGCTCGTCAGAAAAATACTAAGAAAAGAGATGAAGAGATTTAAGGAGTGATGATTACAAGGCAAGATCCCACCCATCTACCTCTTTAGTATATGCTTTTCAAATGAAGGCTGTCAGTCTGGGGGAGAGCTAATTTAGGTACAGGAACTATCTAAATGGTAATTCCAGGACTGAGTCCCATCTAGCTATCTTATTATTCATGCTGGTGCTTGCTATCCCTTTCTAAGGATCAAGGGGTTGGGATCAAGGGATGGTTAGTCGTGGGATAATCAAAAGAGAAAGTGGGGTAAAGACTAAAATAATTTGTAAAATGTGACTAAGCTTCTGGTGTGTAAGATATGAGCTATCTAGAGTTTTTAGAATGCCAAGGAAAAGCTATCTTGAGCAAAATGAGCAAAATATATACACACAGAAACACACATAGAGGCAGAGAGAGAGAGAGAGAGAGAGAGAGAGAGAGAGAGAGAGAGAGAGAGAGAGAGAGAGAGAGAGAGAGAGAGAGAAATGAAAATCTGTTTTGTGCAGAACACAGAATAGAGCAATCTGTAAAGCTGTCTCAAGCAGAACATAAACTATCAGTTTGAACCTACAATTTGATCGAGTTCTTTGTTTCACCCCTCTCAGACATACCTGTTCAAGAGAAGTCTGATCCTTAGTACATGCCCCATTGATGGATATCTGTGTTTTTGTGCTACTTAATTGAACTGATGGAGTACATGGAAATGTATGTGTTGAGACAAGTAATAGACACGACTAGCATAGCTCTCAAAGATTTCCTTCAAGCATGATAGATTATTACAGTGTATACCACTCTTAAAACCTACAGTCTTATACCTTTTCTCCAGTAGCATGTACATTTTTCACCTCAAAGATATATAGACCATTATAAATTTGTCTAGAAGATTTTCAAAAGCACCTTTAACCCAAAGAATTTGACGGATTTCTGGGAAAAATAAAAGGGAAAGTTTGCATAAGGAATTTTTAATAAATCTGCTCTGCAATTCAATTTTCTATATGAAAATATCAGAGTTGAATTACATTTCCTTGGATATTCTTAGTCTCAAGCTATTCGATACACTTTCTTAATGTACTGACATTTATAGGTCACAGACAGACAGATATAGAATAAAGTATTAAGTCTATTATGACATTTAAATCTGGATCCAATTTACCAATAATTTTGTATCAAAATCTTTGAAGCTCAGGAAATATACTTGTTTAGAAAATATTACTTTATTAATTGTTTGATTTAATTAACCTGTTACATAAATATATATTAGAAATCATATAAGTATTACATATTGAAGTAAACAGATAGGGGAAGAGATTCTTAATAAACATTGACTCGATTTTCTTCTGGTTCTACTTTCCTATAAGCTTCTGCAAACCTTTTCAGTTATAATCTCCCCTCGAATGAAGGTTTTATAAAATTATTAGTACTAACTTTATCAATTATCTGATTTCTGTCACTAACAACTCTAGTATCTTTCTGATTCACTTCCAGAGATGTTTCTTTCTAAATCATAAGAGGGAGACCAACCTTGCTTTTGAGTACCTGCTACCCCTTCTTCTATCCTCTGGGATAGGGTTCAATTTGATTTCTAATCTTTGTGAGTTGAAACCAGGCTTGATTACTAAACAATGGCTACTCATTAAATATTTGCAGCTTCCAGGCAGCCACAGTTGTCAATTAATAGAGACTGAACTGCCTGATACACTTTTTCCAAATGCTCTTTTAAAAAAAACTGCCAATACATCTTATTTTCTCAACAACCATAATTTTCCAGAAAACTTTCAATCTAGCACTATATTATTTTATCTGGCTCAAAACTAAGGCTATCTCCTCTAGTCTTATACTCATTTCTGCCCTTTTAAAACATTAATATATTTAAAGTCATGATTCTAATATATTCTATACATTTTTATTATCACACAACATAATTTCCTCTAAATAGCTTCTTTGTGGGTCCCTTGCCAGTAATGCAGTGATGTTAATGAGGGACAAATAGATTTGTAGGACCTAAACTTAATGAATTATTTCATTGACTATTTCAAATTTAATGCCTTATTAGGAAGAATTGGAGGAAGAAGATCTATGACATAATCTAATAATATTAGCTTCTATTTATTGACAACTACTACTTTGGTTCTGTAAGCCAATGACATTTTAGTTTTACTTAGTACCTAAAGTACCTGGTGAAAATGTACACAGATTATCAACTTCTGGGATAAATGTGGGTAGAAGATGGTTGATAATAGTTTTCTATGCAGATACTAAAGAAAATTATGATTTTTAAATAACTTGAGTGGTGTTGGATTGAGTCTTTATGAATGTATCATATTGGTACATGGATTATTTTTTAATGAGCAAAAACAAATTTCCTTCCTTTAAAGTAAATTTACGTATTAAATATATTTTGCAGCCAGAAGTAGTTACTCAGTTTCTGTTGGTGGATAAATGTATTTTCTGATAATAATAGCAGATAATAATAATAATAATAATAATAATAATAATAATAATAATAATAATAATAATGACTGAGTTTTCTCACATTCCAGAGTCATTGCAGGGCAATAACATAATCTTTCCATCCACAGAGATGATTCAAGTTATACTATGGATATTTCCTTAGTGACATTTTTCATTCTGCAATAAGCTTCTCTTGGTAGAATACCAGGGCACCCCAACATTACACCAGCTTGGAAAAGGCAGGCAAAGTATTGAGCAGGTAGAGTCAGTGGTCCAACTAAGGGACATTTGAAGGGCCACCTGGAAACCTGCTACTTTAGCAGCTTCCTAAAGTATATATGCATGTGAAAGAAATATTAATGAAACTACCATGTAACAGCACAGATAATTAGAGATCTCTTGCTATCAAGGGAAACAATATTGTTAGCAATGGGTTATATCTAATTGAACTGTGGGTCAAAGGCACTCTTCAAAACCTTCCAAACATCTCAGGGTATAGGTTGAGCTCTAAAACCTTATAGAAATGCCATGGTGTTTAATATAACACTTGGGTCTTTGAACATTGGAAAGGTGAGCTATTTCCTAACTAGAGAATTCATGACTAATGACTAGTGCTCATAAAACATACTCTACATGCTACTAGAGAATAAATTTAATCATCAACCTAGCTACAAACCATAGGTTTGACAAAGATGTTCTACCACAAGGAATGCTAGTACAATGGCTGGACAATCACTGTGAAAAAAAAATACTCTGTTAAATTTCAACTCTAAGAGATGAAATCCATCTCTGATAATGCTTAGGTGCTTGAACCCTTAATGCTGCATAGACCAGACCATAAGACTAGGGAAAAACCAAATACTATTGCTCAACTAAGCATGCATTATAATAAAATTGACTCCTAAAGACTTTCAATTATACCCACAGAAAGTACCTCACTAAGATATCATCAAAAAAAAAAAAAAGAAAGAAACTTTTTAAGTAGATAGGAACTAACACAAAGAAACCCATCTGGAAACTATAAAGAAAGCAAGAGATTTTGTCAATACTTAGTCCTACATGGGGTTGTTTCTTCAAATCTTTCCCTGTAGGGAGGTAGTTCTGATGCTTTAATTCAATTGGGAATCTGCGTTAACTGATTCTTGAGGTTCTTATCCTCAATTGCTTTTTGATCTACCAATAAAGTTGCCAGTAGCCAATGGTTGAGCATAGTGTGAAACAATGAGAGTTGTGAGGGTAGGACAGCAGGGAAAATCAGAAACTGAGGTTAAAGAAGGGGACTAGTAGTAACAGCATTTTAAGCATAACTGAGGTGTGCATACATGCATGCACACATGCGTTTGTGTGTGTGTGTGTGTGTGTGTGGTGTGTTTTCTATTTGCAGATCTAAGATAGCTCCTGGGTGGCTGCATGCCTGAAACCAGCCAGGAACACAAGTTCTGCCAAAAATTACCCACAGCATGTGGTGTGAGAACCATTAATAATTTAAGGATTCGGGGATGGAGTACACACACACACACACACACACACACACACACACACATGATATAAGACAGGGGACAACTGGTTTCTCAGTGAGCAGAACCCAGTCACATGGTTCTGGAGTATGAAAACTAGAACAAAGCAATACAGAAGCTGCTAGAAAGAGCTTAGACTGAGAGGCTGGGAACTCCTGCCATGCAAACAGACTGACTGGTTCTCTGGTTGACAGGAGGAGATGGTGAGATGTGAGACAATAAAGCTGCCTGGCTCTAACCACTGGAAAAATAAAGAATGTATAAATCTGATTTAATTGTTTTTAAGCATAGAAAGAAATATACAGATTTTGTGAGAGCCACATGGGGATTTCTTCCTGGGGTTCAAAACTGACACAAAGAGCTTAAGATGCATGGCTGAAAGCCATTTGGGAGACACTGCAGGCATTAAGCTCCACAGAAGAGAAACATTAGGAAAAATCAATGAACAAGAGCTTTAAAGACATGTTAAAAACAATAGGAACTAAGATCAACAATTAATAAATGGGGCCTTATGAAAAGTGAAAAGCTTCACTAACTCCACATCTGACAGAGGGTTGATAATCAAATAATTCAAGAAACTAGACACCAAAATACTAAATAATCCTGTCTTCCCCTCATACCTCAGCTTGCCTGCCCTTTCTCCTTCTTCTCCCCTCTCCCACACAGATGTCTCCTTCCCTCTGCCTTCCATGATTATTTTCTTCTTCCTTCTAAACTGGGTTCAAGCATTTTCTTCTGGTTTAACTTCTTAGGGTCTGTGGAGTGTATTGTGGGTATTGTGCACGTTTTGGCTAATATCCACTTATTAGTTACTACATATCAAGCATGTCCTTTTGGATCTAGGTTACCTCAATCAGGATGATATTTTCTAGTTCCATCCATTTGTTTGCAAAATTCATGATGTCCTTCTTATGAATAGTTGAATAATAATATTCTACTGTGTATCACATTTTCTGTCAGAGATTGAATGGAAATGTGCAGCTATCAGGGGTAGGGAACAGGAAAAACTCTAGAAAGTCCTAGAGAACTGAAATGAGACAGGGTTCCAGGATTCAATATGGTGACCTTAGCCAACATTGTCAATATTGATGATAAGGAACTTGAAAAGACTACCTCAAGTAGGTAGTCAGGGCCCCCAGAGGATGGATGGGGACACCAACCCATTTTCAAATACTGTCAACTAAAAAATGGTTTCTGTCTAAAAGAAATGCACTGCCTTGTTTGGCCTCAGAGAGGATGCTCTTAGTACTGAAGAGACTTGACGCCTAAGGGAATGGGAATAACTGGGGAGCATACCCTCTCAGAGGCAAAGGGGAGAGCAAATAGAGGAAAGAAGTCTCTGAAGGGGAACCGGACTGAGAGGGGGAATAACATTTAGGATGCAAATAAATAATCAATCAATAATTAAAAAAAGAAAGAAGAAAAAGTTAAACAATTAAATTAAAAATGGGGTACATATCGAAACAGAATTCTCAACAGAGGTATCTCAGATGGCTCAGAGACACTTAAATATTTAAAAAATTGTAAAATGATACAAATTAAGGTCTGAGTAGTCTTTCTTCACTGAGTTTTACCATGAAATGAATAAATAGCCCTTTAATAATTGACAAACATGAAAGAAACAATGACCTCCAGAGGCTGTTAACATTCTTTAATTAAATTTTATGAGATAGCAATATTATAACTTAATTCTTAGAAAAAAGCGAGTAGGTATAATGCATTATAAATTGATGAGAAAAAGCTAATACATATACTAATTTAATATGCATCTCATACTGAGTAAGAAAGCTATGATTTTGACACAATGAAAATTAATTTTGTGTTATAAAAATATGTGAAAAATATGTAATTAATGAAGTTTGATGTTCTCATCTCCAAATAAGAATAACTCACATAATATAAAAAGTGAATAAAATGACACATAGTTTACAGGTACAGTAGTTGTTTGAATGTTCTTGGTATAAAAACAAATAATGATAGTGAATAAATTAAAATGTATAGTTTCAAAAAAAAAAGAAATATTCAGTATCCTTAGCCATCAGGGAAGTGCAAATCACAACAAATTTAAGATTCTATCTTGTACCTTTCAGAATAGTTAAGGTAAAAACACAAGTAACCGTACATGCTGATGAAGATATAGAACAAGGGGAACATTCTTCCATTGACATTGGAAGTGCAAAATTGTACAGGCACTTTGAAAATCAATATAGTAGTTTCTGAGAAAATTGGGAATTGATCTTCCCAATTACACCATTTCTGAGCACATATCTAAAGGATACTTCATTCTACTACAAAGAGAGTTCCTCAGCTATATTCATATCAGCTTTATTCATAGTACCCCAAAACTAGAAACAACCTAGATGTTTCTCAATGGAAGAATAAATAAAAAGTATTGTGGTACATATATACAATACAGAATTATTCAGTATTAAAAAATGACATTATGAAATTTGCAGGCAAATGGAACGAACTAAGAAAAATCACCTTGAGTGAAGGACCCCAGACCCAGAAAGACAAACTTGGTATGTACTCACTTATACATGGATATTAGTTATAAAGTAAAGGATAATCATGCTACAATCCACAGACTCGGTGAGGCTAAGTAACAAGGGGGAATTAAGGGAGAAGACAAGAAACTTCCTGGGATGATGAAATAGAATAACTGTTGCTGGTGAACTGAGGGAAGATGGGAATGAGAAGGAAGGGCTCAAGTGGAAGGGAATGGGAGGATAGAACACTGGAATAGACGACTGAAACTAGAAGGTGTTTCTGGAGTGAGGTAGAAACCTAGTATTGGAATCTAGAAGGGTGACACTAGAGACACTTCCTAGTAATGGACACAGAGTCTGAATCAACCATCTTCTCTAACCAGGCAAGGATATAAGCAGAGAGATGCAGAGCCCAACCCAGCCAGAAAACCAGTTTGTCATACCTGCATGATGTGCTGGGACCAGAGACTAGCATAATCATCATGAGAGAGACTTCATCCAGTAACTGATGAGAGCAAATGCAGTCCCACAGCCAAAAACTAGTTGGAGCTCAGGGAGTCCTGTGGAGGAGGGAGAGGAAGGATTGGAAGAAGCAGGGTGGTCTAGCACACCACAAGTACAAGTTCCACGAAATCAATTGACTGGACTCAAAGAGATCAGGGACCATATATAGATCTGACTTAGGTCTTCTGCATATATGTTGTGGCAGTAAAGCTTTATATTCTTATAGGATTCCTAACAGTGGGATCAGGGGCTGTATCTGACTCCTTTCTCTGCCTTTGGGACCCTTTTCCTCCTACAGGGTTGCCTTGTCCAGTCTTAATGTGAGAATATGTGTCCCGATTTACTGTAGCTTGTTATGCTGTATTTGGTACCTGAAAGGCCTGTTCTTTTCTGAAGTGAGGTGAACAGGGAATGGATGCAAGATTATGGGGAGAGATTGGGGTGGATGGGGATGAAACCTGCTGTTAGGCTATAATGTGTGAGAAAATAATGACGAAAAAATATAAAACGCCGAAGTATACCTCTTCACATTTGATAGTTTCTGGCAGGAGTGTAGGGAGGACTCCTTATCTTTAAGGGTCTGCTCAGTAGAGGACTGGCCATGCTCCAGTAAGCATAATAGAAAGACAATTTGGATATGATGAATTTTTTTCTTTTCTTTCCCTTTTTTATTTCCATTCATTGAGTAGGGCACAACAGTAAGATGGTGGACCTCAGAGAATTGGGAAGAAAGTCTGATTGGGGTACATTGAATAAAATTCACAAATAATAAATATAAATATCATTTTTAAAATGGAAAGAAAATACCCTGCAGCTAGATCTTATGGAAGCATTCTCTCAATTGATGCTTCCTCTGTTCAGACAATAAGTTGACTGAAAACTAGCCAGTAGAGTTCTTATAGAGCAGGTGCTATTAATAATACTAGAAATAGCTACATTCAACAAATCATACCTTCAAATATCTTTTTAATCAATTTTTCTGCCCCTTATAAAATCAGAGGTCTGTGGAACAGCCAGTTTGCTTGTTCAAAATCACAATTTTTTTCTTCCTTCTGTAGATTTGCACTTTCCACTTATTCTTTTTAATTTCTTTTCTATGAATGCAACCTTTTAAATATTTGCATCTTGCTTACATTCTCAATATCCAGTTTCTCCTTCGCGAATCCTTGTATTTGTCATATGTACTTATTGTGTTGATACATTTTCCCTCCAAACTCTCTAGGACTGTTTTTTTTTTTTTCATGAAAGGATGTTGAAAACTGTCAAAAGGCTTTTCTGCATCTTATAAGATGATCTTGTAGATTTTTATCTTTAAATATGTATTACATTTTTTGATTTGTGTATGTTGAACAAATCCTACATCTCTGAAATAAAGCCAATTTGATCAGGGTAAGTTATCTTGTGTCTGTATTTGCTAAATACAAACACAGATTTGTATTTTGCTAAATACAAATCTTGAAGTGATTTTAAATTTAATTTTTAGGAATGTTGGTCTGTAATTTTTATACTGAACATCAACAAATGCAGGAAATGTCTTAAGTGACTCAAGGAGTTTAAAGATCATAGGGAGATCCTTGAAAAGACAGACAGCATGTTGGGTACCTACACGATTTGTGGTTTTATTTTTTTTTCTGGACTACTCATTTTAGTACTTGTTCAAACAGAGGACAAATGAATGAGGTGCCTATTTAATATATTAAGACAAACATAACTGCTAGGTTTTCTGAGCATTTCTCAGTCCCTCCCTGATACAAGTAATGGCAGGCATACATTACCACTGTACTAAAGTCTAGCCTTTCCCCCAGAGGCTCTTCTCTATACAAGTCAGTCCTTTTCATCACAGTCTCTTTTGTATCTTTGCTCTTATTATTACTGGATCTGGTTCCCCTCTCTCTCCTCTCCCTTTCCTTCCCATTTCTCCTCATGTGACACAGGTTCATGACCACCCTGGACTCTTCAAGGTGTCTCTGACTTAACATGCTTTCCCTTTTATTCACAATAAACTGTCTTCCACCATACCTAGGAACAGTCTTGGGTTTTGCTTTTCACTTCTTATTTTCAGTCCATATTGAGTTTAGTACCCTAATTATATGAAATTGACATTATTATTTGTTTAATTATTTAGATAGCAGGTGAAGGCTCGCTTGCGGAGCAAAGAATATACTACTCATTTTTTGTGTATTAAAAGATTAATTTATTTATTTTATGTACATGTGCTCTATCTGCATGTACAGCTGTATGCCAGAGGAGGGCATCAGATCACATTATAGATGAATGTGAGCCACTATTTGGTTTCTGGGGATAAAGTCAGGACATGTGGAAGAACAGACAGTGCTCTTAACCACTGAGTCATCTCTCCAGCCCCCTAATTACTTGTTTTTAAGAGCTATCTTTCCAAGATAACAAAGTTATGAATCTATGCTAATAAAAGCTAATCTAGGCTCAAATACTGTACTCTTCAAGTAGCCTCAAATTATAAATACAACATGAAACACATGCATTTATATTTAGACAAGAAATAAATCAATGATTCTGTATTTATAAACTAAATTGCTGTTGAATTGACAAAAAAGAACTTTTGAAAATTTCAATTAACAATATATTAGGGCTCCAGCAACAGAGCAGACAGGGACTCCAGGTTCACAGAGATATCCCGAGTATAACATCGCTTGGGACACAGCCAGATAGGGTGCCGCCTGTGCCCAAGAGCTGGGCAGCTCTGTGGTCATCTGTGTGCCAGTTCTGCTGTGGGGCATCTGCCCTACAGAGTGACCTGGGCCTGGAGGGAATACAGCAGCCTGCGCCCTCTTGGTTCCGGCAACAGAGCAGACAGGGACTCCAGGTTCACAGAGATATCCCGAGTATAACATCGCTTGGGACACAGCCAGATAGGGTGCCGCCTGCGCTCAATGGCTGGGCAGCTCTGTGGTCATCTGTGTGCCAGCTCTGCTGGGGGACATTTGCCCTGCAGAGTGACCCGCCTCTGGAGGGAGCGCTGCAGCCTCTGCTATCTTTGTTCTGGTGATAGACCAGACAGGGACTCCAGCACACCATCTTCAAGTGGTGCAGGAAGTCAGCCATCTACCCAGCTGCGTGAAGGAGTCAGCCAGCACAGGTGAGACCTGCATTGTAGAGAAGAGGACACAATCCTGAATAGTCTGGCAGGAGATTTCCGGCTCTGGTCCCAGGTTTGGGACCATCCTCTGCCACAACACACCATCTCCTAGTGGTGCAGGCAGCCAACTATCTATCCAGCTGCTTGGAGGAGTCAGCCAGCACAGGAGAGACCTGCATTGCAGAGCAGAGGAGCAGTCCTCTGCCACTGGGTACTATATCCAAGGGAAACACGAAAGTAACTAAGCACTCAGGAAAGCAGAGAGGCCCGGTAGTACAGTAGGACCACCTCTGATGCTAAGAGGAAACAGCCTGAAACCCTGAGGACACAAGAGCCTAGGAAAAGACTAGGACAGGAGTCTTCTGATTACTGCCTGCACCCAGAGTTGATCTGGGCCACAGAGGTAGATACCCAAATACAAATATAAGAGAGTGGATCTTGCAGAAGTACTTACATATCAGTATACACAGAGAGAACAGGTCTCCCAGAAGCACAGAGAAACCACAGTCAGAGAAGCAACACTAGCTGATACCAGAGATAGCCAGATGGCAAAAGGCAAATGCAAGAACACCACCAACAGAAACCAAGGCAACATGGATCCATTGGAACCAAGTTCTCCAAGAACAATAAGTCCTGGACACTCCAACACAACAGAAAAGCAAGAACTGGATTTAAAATCACTGCTCATGATGCTGATGGAGGACTTCAAGAAGGATATAAATAACTCCCTTAAAGAAATACAGGAGAGCACAAGTAAACAGGGAGAAGCCCTTGAAGAACTAAGCGAAAACACAACAAAACAGGTGAAGGAATTCAATAAAGCCATCCAAGATCTAAAGATGGAGGTAGAAACAATAAAGAAATCATAAAGGGTAACAACTTGGGACATAGAAAATCTAGGAAAGAAGTCAGGAGTCTTGGATCCAAGCATCAACAGAAGAATAAAAGAAATAGAAGAGAGAATCTCAAACGCAGAAGATACCATAGAAAGTATTGATACAACAGTCAAAGAAAATGAAAAATGCAAAAAACTCCTGACCTAAAACATCCAGGAAATCCAGGACAAAATGAGAAGACCAAACCTAAGGATTATAGGTATAAAAGAGAGTGAAAATTTCCAACTTAAAAGGCCAGTAAATGTCTTCAACAAAATTATAGAAGAAATCGTCCCTAATCTAGAGAAAGAGATACCCATGAACATACAGGAAGCTTACAGAACTCCAAATAGATTTGACCAGAAAAGAAATTCCTCCCATCACATAATAATTTAAAACCAAATGTACTAAAGAAAGAATATTAAAAGCAGTAAGGGGAAAAGGTCAAGTAACATATAAAGGTAGACCTATCAGAATTACACCGGACTTCTAACCAGAGACTATGAAAGCTAGAAGAGCCTGGGCAGAATTCATACAGACCCTAAGGGAACACAAATGCCAACCCAGACTGTTATATCCAGCTAATCTCTCAATTACCATAGATGGAGAAACCAATGGATTTCATGACAAAAACAAATTTACACAGTATCTTTCCACAAATCCAGCCCTTCAAAGGATAATGAATGAAAAACACCAACAAAGGGAGAGAAATTATACACTAGAAAAAGCAAGAAATTAATCCTCTTCCAACATACACACACACACACACACACACACACACACAAGATAGCCACACAAATATAAAAATTACATCAAAAATAGCAGGAAGCAACAATCACTTTTCCTTAATATCTCTTAATATCAATGGAATCAATTCCCCAATAAAAAGACATAGACTAACAGAGTGGATAAGTAAACAAGACCCAAAATTTTGCTGCATACAGAAAACGCATCTCAGTGTCAAAGACAAACACTACCTCAGAGTAAAGGGCTGAAAAACTGTTTTCCAAGCAAATGGTCCCGGGAAACAAGATGGAGTAGTCATTCTAATATCAGATAAAATAGACTTTTAACCAAAAGTCATCAAAAAAGACTTGGAAGGCCACTTTATACTCATCAAAGGAAAAATCTATCAGGAAGAACTCTCAATTCTGAACATCTATGCTCCAAATACACCATCATTCTTAAAAGAAAAATTACTAATTGCACATATCGCCCCCCACACAATAATTGTGGGTGACTTGAACACCCTATTCTCCTTAATGGACAGATCAGGAAAACAAACTAAACAGAGACACAGTAAAACTAACAGAAGTTTTGGACCAAATGGATTTAATAGATATCTACACAATATTTAATCCTAAATCAAAAGGATATGCATTCTTCTCAGCACCTCATGGTATCTTCTCCAAAATTGACCATATAATTGGTAACAAAACAGACCTCAACTGATATAAGAAGATTGAACTAATTCCATGCCTCCTATCAGATCACTATGGAGTAAGAGTGGTCTTACAGCAACAAAAACAACAGAAAGTCCACATACACATGGAAGCTGAACAATGCTCTACTCAATGATACCTTGGTCAAGAAAGAAATAAGGAAAGAAATCAAAACCTTTTTAGAGATTAATGAAAAAGAAGGCACAACATACCCAGATTTATTGGAAACATTGAAAGCAGTGGAAAACTCATAGCTCTGAGTGCCTCCAAAAAGAAGCTGGAGAGAGCATACACTAGTAGCTTAATAGCACACCTAAAAACTTTAGAACAGAAAGAAGCTAATACACCAAAGAGGAGTAGAAGGCAGGAAATCATCAAACTCAGGGATGAAATTAACCTATTAGAAACAAAAAGAACTATTCAAAGAATCAACAAAACCAGGAGCTGGTTCTTTGAGAAAATCAGCAAGATAGATAAACCTTTAGCCAGACTAACTAGAGGGCACAGAGACAGTATCCAAATTAACAAAATTAGAAATGAAAAGGGAGAAATAACAACAGAAACTGAGGAAATTCAAAAAAAATATCAGATCCTACTACAAAAGCCTATACTCAATACAACTGGAAAATCTGGAAGAAATAGACAATTTCCTAGACAGATACCAAATACCAAAGTTTAATCAGGATCAGATAGACCATCTAAATGGTCCCATCACAACTAAAGAAATAGAGGTGGTCATTGACAGCCAACCATAAAAAGCACAGGCACAAATGGTTTTAGTGCATAATTCTATCAGACCTTCAAAGAAAATCTAACATTAATACTCTTCAAACTATACCACAAAATAGAAAGAGAAGGAACACTACCTAACTCGTTCTATGAAGCCACAATTTCCGTGATACTAAAACCTCCAAAAGATCCAACAAAGAAAGAGAACTTCAGACCAATTTCCTGTATGAATATCGATGTTTAAATACTCAATAAAATTCTTGCCACCTGAAACCAAAATCAAATCAAAACAATCATTCACCATGACCAAGTAGGCTTCATCCTAAGGATGCAAGGCTGGTTCAATATAAGTAAATCTTTTTTTTGCTAAGTTTTTTTATTTACATTCCAAATCATTTCCCCTTTCAAAATTCCTCCCTCCTCAAAAGTACCATAAGCCCCCTTCCCTCCCTCTTGTCCCCATTCAGCCCCCTCTTGCTTCTCTGTCCTGGCATTCCCCTACATCTAGTCTTTCCAGGACCAGGGGTCTCTCCTTCCATCTTCTTGCAAATCTATTGATATGCGAATTGTGTCTAGGGTATTCCGAGATTCTGGGTTCATATCCCCTTATCAGTGACTGCATACCATGTGTGTTCTTTGTGATTGGGTTACCTCACTAAGGATAATATTTTCAAGTTCTGACCATTTGCCTAGGAATTTCGTGAATTCATTGTTTTTAATTGCAGAGTAGTATTCCATTGTGTAAATATGCCACATCTTCTGAATCCATTCCTCCGTTGAGGGACATCTGGGTTCTTTCCAGCTTCTGGCTATTATAAATAAGGCTGCTATGAACATAGTGGAGCATGTGTCCTTATTGCATGCAGGTAAAGCCTCTGGGTATATGCCCAGGAGTGGTATAGCCAGAGCCTCCAGGAGTGTCATGCCCAGTTTTCTGAGGAACCACCAGACTGCTTTCCAGAGTGGTTGTATCAGCTTGCAATCCCACCAGTAGTGGAGGAGTGTTCCTCTTTCTCTACATCCTCTCCAACAACTGCTGTCTCCTGTGTTTTTGATCTTAACCATTCTGACTGGTGTGAGATGGAATCTCAGGGTTGTTTTGATTTGCATTTCCCTAATGACTAAGGATGATGAACATCTCTTTAGGTGCTTCTCAGCCATTAGATATTCTTCAGGTGGAACTATTTGTTTAGCTCTGTACCCCATTTTTAATAGGGTTACTTGACTCTCTGGAGTTTAACTTATTGAGTTCTTTGTATATATTGGATATTAACCCTCTGTCAGATGTAGGGTTGGTAAAGATCATTTCCCAGTTAGTTGGTTGCTGCTTTGTCTTTTTGACAGTGTCTTTTGCCTTACAGAATCTTTCAATCAATGTAATCCACTACATAAACAAACTCAAAGCAAAATACCACATGGTCATTTCATTAGATGCTGAAAAAGCATTTGACAAAATTCAGCATCCTTTCATATTAAAGATCTTGGAAAGAAAAAGAATGCAAGGCCTATACCTTAACATAGTAAAAGCAATATACAGCAAACCAGTAGCCAACATCAAACTGAATGGAGAGAAATTTAAAGCAATTCCACTAAAATCAGGGACTCGACAAGGATACCCTCTCTGTCCATATTTATTGAATATAGTAATTGAAGTTTTAGCTAGAGCAATTAGACAACAAAAGGAGGTCAAAATGATACAAATTAGAAAGGAAGAAGTCAAATTATCACTAGTTGCAAATGAGATGATAGTATACTTAAGTGTCCCAACAAACTGCACCAGAGAACTCCTACAGCTGATAAACAACTTCAGCAAAGTGAATGGATATAAAATTAGCTCAAGAAAATCAGTAGTCTTCCTAAAATCAAGGATAAACAGGCTGAGAAAGATATTAGGGAAATGACACCCTTCCCAATTGCAGCATTGTAAACAATATAAACAATGTAAAGTATCTTGGAGTGACTCTAACCAAACAAGGGAAAGAACTTCAAATTTTTGAAGAAAGAAATGGAAGAAGAACTCAGAGAATGGAAATATCTTCCATGCTCATGGATTGGCAGGATTAATATAGTAAAAATGACTATCCTACCAAAAGCAATATACAGATTCAATGCAATTCCCACCAAAATCCAAACTCCATTCTTCATAGAGTTAGAAAGAACAATTCTTAAGTTCATCTGGAATAACATAAAACCCAGGATAGCTAAAATTATTCTCAACAGTAAAAGAACTTCTGGGGGAATCAGTGTCCAGGACCTCAAGCTGTACCTCAAAGCAATAGTGTTAAAAACTGTGTGGTATTGATACAGTCACAGGCAGGTAGATCAATGGAATAGAATTGAAGACCCAGAAATGAACCCACACACCTATGGTCATTTGATCTTTGACAAAGAGCTGCAACCACCAAGTGAAAAAAAGATAGCCTTTTCAATAGATGGTGCTGGTTCAACTGGAGGTCAGCATGCAGAAGAATGCAAATCGATCCATTCTTATCTCCTTGTACTAAGCTCAAGTCCAAGTGGATCAAGGAACTCCACATAAAGCCAGAAACAATGAAAACTAATAGAAAAGAAACTGGGGAAGAGCCTTGTGCACATGGGCACAGGGGAAATTTTCGTGAACAGAACACCAATAGCTTATGCTCTAAGAAAAGAATTGACAAATGGGACCTCATAAAATTACAAAGTTTCTGTAAGGCAAAGGACACTGTCAATAGAACAAAACTGCACCCACCAAATTGGGAAAAGATCTTTACCAACGCTACATCCGACAGAGGGCTAATATCCAAGATATACAAAGAATTCACGAAGGTAGATTACAGAGAGCCAAATAACCCTATTAAAAAATGGGGTACACAGCTAAACAAAGAATTTTCGCTTGAGAAATATCGAATGGCTGAGAAACTCCTAAAGAAATGTTCATCATCCTTATTCATCAGGGAAATGCAAATCAAAACAACCCTGAGATTTTACCTCACACCAGTCAGAATGGCTAAGATCAAAAACTCAGGAGACAGCAGGTGTTGGCAAGGATATGGAGAAAGAGGAACACTCCTTCACTGCTGGTGGAATCGCAAACTGGTAAAATGACTCTGGAAATCAGTTTGGGGGTTCCTCAGAAAACTAGGCATAATACTACCAGCAGACCCAGCTATACCACTCCTGGGCATATGCTCAGAGGACTCTCCAACATGAAATAAGGACACATGCTCCACAATGTTCATAGCAGCCTTATTTGTAATAGCCAGAAGCTAGAAAGGACCCAGATGTCCCTCAATGGAGGAATGGATACAGAAAATGTGATATATTTACACTTTAGAATACCACTCAGCTATTTAAAACACTGAATTAATGAAATTCTTAGCCAAGTGGGTGGAACTGGAGAATGTCATACTGAGTGAGGTGACCCATTCACAAAAGATCGCACATGACATGCACTCACTGATAAGTGGATATTAGCCCAGAAGCTTTGAATACCCAAGGAACAATTCACATATCAAATGATACCCAAGAAGAAAGAAGGAGAGGCGCCTGGTCCTGGAAGGGCTCCATGTGGCAGTGTAGGAGAAAACCAGGAAGGGGAGGCAGGAGTGGGTTGGTTGGGGAGGAGGGGGAAGGAAGAAGGCGTATGAGACTTTTTGGGAGGGCGGAATCAGTAAGAGGGAAATAATTTGAAAAAAAAAATACCCAAACAATATATTAGTTTTTTCAATGTGAACAGTGATAAACAGATACTAAAAATTTCTAAGACTCATTCAGAAATGTAAAACAGCATGGAATGAAACATTTGAAAAGCATTTTAAAAGGAAAGCATCTTGTAAACTAAATGATACAATTTGTTTCACAAATTTTACTTAGCATAATATAATATAGAAATGCTAGAGAGGACACATATAATTTATTAAGTCTATCATATTGTTTGAACACATTATACTGTCAGCAATCTTAGCAAGGTAAATGAATTCATATATAAAAATATTTTTTCCTTATGTGTGGAGAACAGAAGCAGAAATGAGCTGGGCATCAAAACTTTTGATAATTTGATGATTATTTTATCCATTCATAGATATAAAATTGATAACCAAATATAGCATTAAAAATAAAAATGTATCATAGGTACTTAGCTATCATTGCAGTAACAAACTGCTTTTTAAAGGAGAAAAAGATATAATAAAATCAAAATATGAAATAGTGGTACATGATAAATTATTGTCACTGAGTTTGATTTGTTTTATAAAGAAGAAACAGTTGCCAATAATATTAGTTTTAAAAGATATCCTCCCTAATTTAATATATATGAATGTATATTATATATGTATTTTTCTATATATATGCATATATGTATATAAGTATATATACAAATATACCAATATGTACATATTGGTATATATGGAATCAGGGAAAATATTTACGTATTATATAATGTATATATATTACAATTTATATATAATATATAACATGTATATGTATGTAATATAGAAAGAATATAAATTATATATAGACTGCATATGTATAATTTACATTCTCTGATACTACATATTTATGTATATATTTTTTAGGACCTTGGCATATTTAGTTACACAGAATAGCTATAATTTTATCTCATAAATTTTGAGATTTTACAATTCTACTACATTTTCATAAATATTTTAAGAAACAAAATTATTCAGGCATTGTTTGTTTCTGTTACAGAGAATATGAGTACAAGAGATCCACCTTCAAAGAAAATGACAGTAATATAAAAAAAGCCATAGCTATAACTTTCAGTTCCAGGCAAGAATTTTGTACTTTAAAGATTCAAGGATGAATATACCTAACAGAGTCAGGAAAGTAGGCCAGAAAATTTGATTATTCTAAGTTTATAAACGTAAAACCATATTTACAGACTATGATCTGAAAATAGGAATATCTCTCAAATAATTTAGAGGACTGGGCCATTTGGGAGGATGGTAATATTAGCTTATTTCCTATTTTTGGGAAATGTTGAATGATTGAGTATAAGGAAGATAAAACTAATGGGAGGAATTATTCCATGTTCCCTGGATTTGGGGCATGGTCATCATTTATATGCAAACTAGAAATGATCTATTATGAGAAATTGGCAGTCAATCAAGAATGTTTATTAATATTTCTAGATGAATTTTATACCATCAACCCATAGTAATCACTGCTGTGTCTGATATCCTTTGGGGACTCTTTTGGAGCACTTTGAAATTAGTTACTAAACATTTGTAAATTGGGTTCAAATAGTTCAACAAAAGTGTATTTTCTAATCTATATTCATTCCAAAATGTCTTATATCTACATTGCTTATTGCATTTCAACAGAGATTCAGAAATATGCTTGGAGGGTAACCTAGATACATTCAAGAATAAGATAATAAAACATACTTTAAAACATTGGAATATACATTCTCTCACTGTACAAGGAAGAATGTAAGTCTCTAAATTATAACTTGTCAAATTAAATCTAAAGGAATTAAAATGAAAATATAATATTCCTATTGAGGGATGATTAGGTATGGTGGTAAAACTCATTTCTTAGACTGTTTGCCTAACACACAAGAACCCCATCACCAGCTAAACCAGACATAGTGTTATGTACTTGTAACAAGATGTAGGAACATGCAAATCATAATTCTACTGTCATTCTCTGCTATACATCAAGTCTCTGATCAGCCAGGTTTATATTAGACCTTGGTTCACAGATTCAATAAGAGAAATAGGAATTTAAATTCAAAGTCTCAATAAAGTTACAAGGCCTGACATAGATCTCTCATATATTTTATTCTTGAAACCTTAGTGTTCTTTGAAATTTAGAAACTAGATAATCTAAAGGTCTGAATCTTATTTTCCTTAGTTTTAAGAAACCTAAAAATTAGTAAACTATGCAAGTTTTCTCAAAACTAGACCAAATATAAGCAAACTTTGCCTATCAAGCAAAACTCTAGGTCCTAGGGTATATATTTCAAATCAGTGTTTTTTCTCAGAAAGCAGTACTGTGGTAAGATCTCTAAAGTAAATAAATTGAGGGGCATTTTCCTTCATGTAGACAATATGTCTTTCCCCAAGAAGTGAGAGCTTTTTGGACTGTAATCTACCATCATCACATATGGATAGAAAACTATGTCATTCATGCCTGTTTATAAAACTTCCAAATGCATCAATATCTGTCTTCAATGAGTAGCTGGTTGTCTTTCTTTACTCCCTATCCCCCTCTCATTTATGTGTGTAAGGATGCATTCCATTTGAATGGGGTCCTGTGGAGCCCAGAAGACAACATTAGATTTTCTGGAGTTGTAGTTACAGACAGTTGCTTGACTCAGGACATAGGTACTGTAAAATGAATTCATGAATAAAATTAAGGTCGTCTGAAAAAGTAAAGGAATGTTCTTAACTGTTAAGTCATTACTCTCACCCCCTGTTCTTTTATTTTCTGATAAGTCCAAGCCTCTTAAATTTTGTTTCAACTTTGAGAACCTTAAAGTCAAAGTACTCCTTACTTTGTTTTAAGTAATGTATGAAATTCAACATGCAAATGATTGCTACACTGAACTTGATTTCTTTCAAGGGGTGATTCCTCCTTGATTCAATGCAGGTTTCTATGAAGAGCCATCAGAATATACATGATAATCTAAGGGTGCATGTTCATATCAGATGCATCTGTCACATGTCTATATTATCAATGAATGAATCTTACCTTGAGATGTGTTTTCATTTGTTTTATTTTGTTCTGTCTTTTGGAGGAATAGATTACACATTTAAAACCCTATCAGATTTTTTATATATAATCCTTAAATGTTATAATTTGTCTTAGATATTAGTAAGAAATGCACACTGTAAATATTAATGAGCATACGATATGCATTGAGAGATAAAGAAATGACTGTCCAAACTTGGAGAGGTGCTCCACGCTTATAGTCACAGCAGTTGAAAAGATAAAGGAAAAGAATCATTTGGAGTAAGGGACATCCTGGGCTAGAGAATATGATTCTGTTTGAGTAAAATAAATCACTGTTGTATAGATAACTCAGGAAAACACTTTTTAAACTTTCTGACTTAGAGTTGAGATTCTCAGTCTAAAACAATTTACAACATATATTTAAAATGTTAAATCATTTGCAACCTTCATGTAAAAATATAGTACATTAACCAATTATACTACCTGAATTTCTAACTTGTTAAGAAAAAGTAACTTCAGTTTCTGAAATATTTATGTTATAACATAAAAGAGAATATTATTTTGTCAAATAATATTCTTTTAAAGGATTATATATATCAATTGATGAGGAATTTATTTAAAATATTTTTATTTTATTAACTCACAAAAATCAACCCTCCTATATTTAAATCAGAAGTAGTCACCATCCTATCAAAAGCAACCAAAAGATTCAATATAATTTAATTACAATCAAAATTCCATCACAACTCCTTACAGATCTTGAAAGGACAATTCTCAAATTCATACAGAAACATAGATAACCTGTAGTAGCCTCAACAATCATGAAAATAAAAGAAATGATGGAGGTATCACCATTCCAAATTTTAAGTTGTACTATAAAGATATAATAGCAAAAACTGCATAGTACTGGCACAAAAGCAAAATATTGATCAATAGAATCAGACTGAAGACCCAGATATAAATCTACATATCTATGGACACCTGATATTTAAAATGATGCAAGAAATATATACTGGAAAGCAGAAGGAATCTTCAAAAAATGATGCTAGCCAAACTGGATGACTTCATGTAGAAAAATACATTGTATCCATCATTATGGCCCTTCACAAAACTCAAAAGTTTGGTCTAATTGAACCAAGAATACCTCATCATAAAATCTTGCACTTTAAACCTGATAGGAGAGAAAGTGGGCAATTGCCTTGAATGCACTGGCATAGGACAAAACTTTCTCAAAATGCAATTTAACTATCCCAATAATGAGATTTAAAATGGCTACAGGTCTAAACAGAGGATTTTCAGTAGAGAGATCTCAAATAGCTAATAAACACTGAGACATTTTAAACATCCTTAGCTATCAGGGAGGCGGAAATCAAAACTACTTTATCATCCTATCTTACTCTTGTCTGAATGTCTAAAATCCAAAGCAAGTGGAGCAAGGGGAATACTCCTCTATTGCTGCTGTGAAGAAAAAACCTTGTACAGTCATAATAAAATTCATTATGGTGGTTCCTACAAAGATGGAATCAATCTGCTTCAAGATCCATCTATAACACTCTTGGGTATTCTACCAAAAGATGCCTCACTTTATACCACAAAGTCACATCTATGTTCATTCCAATTTTATTTATAGAAGCCAGAAACTGGCCACAACCTGGATGTCCCTCAACTGAAAAATCAATAAGGAAACTGTGGTACATTTACGCAATGGAGTATTAGTGAGCTGTAAAAAGAATAACATCCTGAAATTCACAGGCAAAAAGATATAACTAGAAAAAAAAATCACCCCAAGTGAGGTAATACAGATTCAGAAAGGTAAATATGGTATGTATTCACTTATTATTGTTAGCAGAAGGTATCCCAAAGAAATTCCCAAGCAATCCAGGTTTCTGACAAGGAAAAAGATTGTTCTCCACTAACAGTAAGGCGTTGGTGCTGAAGACAACACACCTACAGCTCATTGGACATGGAGAAGCCAAGCTGGTGTCTACATAAAACCTTAACCACTACATTCATGTGTCTTTGGTATTGGAAGCTACACTGCAACATTCCAAATGAGAAATGTAAACACCACCCCAGTCACAAAACCCTTGATCTATAATCCTTCCTTTCTACATACATAGAAATGCTAATACAATAGTTGCACAAACCACCATGTTGCAGTAACCAACCAATGATCTGAGATTATAAGGAACATTTGTTATCTAAAATACCACACATACCATTTCTAGATTCAGGATGTCTATAATATACTAAAAGTGCTCTTTACTGAGAATTAATACAAACTCAAGTATTCTCATTTGTTATAATACACATTAGCCATCATATTTAACAATGTTTAGGAACATTATTGTTTAGAAAGACTTCAATTAATCTACATGCTGTAGGTGGAGTAGCCATTAAAGATATTAAGCACATACACATACACAGAAAACCACACATAATAAATAAATTAATGAAATAAAGAATGACAACAACAAAACATGAATATACTTTTCTGATGCTTAAATCATTGATATCATGGTAAGAAGCCAAGACAATGACGTAATCTGATAGAATAGAGATCATAAGAAAATGAAAGCAAAGGCTAAAGTTTAAATTATGTGGTTTAAGTTTATCTTGCTTTAACGACACTTCCCCCTTTAAGTTCCTGAGATATTTGTGTTAAGCTGTATTCAATCAGTTTGTATCAGAAAAAATATTCATGCCATGACATTAGAAATTAATTCACACAATACGAAAGACATAATTTTCTAGTCAGTCTGCCAAAAGTTCAAGTGATTTCATGTACTTTTCATTCAGATTATGTCACTAGATTTTGCTAACAGAGAAGCACTTTACCTGAGGCTACAGCTTGTAAGACAAGCAAAATGGCCTAATCATGTACACATCTGGTTGATAATGTTTATCACACATTAAATGCGTGTGCTGACAGAGAGTACACACTCCTCATCAGCAGATATTTTTGATAATGTTTAACAGTTAAAAATGCTGTCTTGTAAAATAAGCAGAAGGAAAATATATATTTAAATATTCAAATCCAGATCATGAGGACATAAAAGAGGTTTTCTTTTTACTGTGATTTATATTGGTCTGTTGGCACCAGAAGATGGGAGACATTCATAATACATTCTTTAAAAGACAATCTTTTGAAGGCACTAAGAGAGATGGGTAACATTAAGTTAGTATAGGAAATATATACTAAAATGTGTGTATAATATATAATACATGCATTATTCTGTAAATTGTGCCTCTAAGACATAATCATTGTACTATATGAAATTTCCAAAGTAATATTTAATTAAATCTCAAGGAAATTTTGTACTAAATAAAAATGTGAAGATTCTGTGTCCTCATTAGTCCTGAATGATAGCTATTTGTTTAGATTTTATCTTTCAAAATTCTACCTAGGCAAATAAATTTTATCAGTTTATTAAAGTGAATATTCATGTCCACTGACCTAAAGAAATGGTTTAGTAAACCAATATATTAATATAAAAATTTGAGAACAAAACATAAAATTTTTATTATTTATGGTTTGATTTTTTTTAGATATTTAAATACTCAATATGAGTTTCTTTCATTTCATGGTCTAATGCAAATAATATTAATTTTTTGCTGCCATCTGCTTATTTCAACCTCAATAACTTTTCTATTTAAAAACACTATGAACTGATAAACATTTTTGTTTCTGATCATGCTGAACATGTTGAGTCATCAAAATGCATGCTTTTGGTTTTTTAGGCTAACATTCTAAACAAATGTCCATGCATCTGGAACCTTAACTTCTTTTACTTCCAAATTGCTTAACCTTTTCTTTAAAATGCAAATTCAACTCTCTCCTGAACATTTTCATAACTTGTACCCTTTATTGTGGGTCCTTGTTTACAGGGAATGGTAGCAATTAAGTTACCACTAAATTAAATACTAAATTATTTTTATGTAATATAATGCCTACTTTTGATTAAAACAAAATAAATACTTTTCAGTTTTGGTATAATGCTGTTTCTTATATAATATAACTTCGGCATACTTCTTATATTTCCTCCTTTAGGACTTATAGAAATTTTAATGACTGTTCTTAAGAAGGTATACAAGATAAATAATAAACTATTCAATTTTCAGTCCAAGTCATTTTGTATACTCTCACTGTGTCTTGTTTGCTCAAATTTTTTACCAATATTTCTGCAACTCTATGCAAACATGATTGCTAAAATCATATAATATAGTTAATTTCTTCAGTTGTTAGTGATTTACATGTCATGTATGAAATATAAATGTTATGACTCATAAGAATAAATTTAATTATGTGGTCATGTTTATATATATCACTAAATTAGTTTCATTAATATTTTATTTCCTCATAAATGAGTAAAGACAAGCAGTCTTTACAGCATTTATGATGATAACTCTGGTTTGTCATAAGGGTGATGTTGTTATGAACAGAGCTTGTATCTTTTGTTTTTGATCTTTCACTATATTGTGTTATTCTTTTTAGATATTATATTTAATTTTTACTCAAACATAATTGTTTGAATTTCAAACACATTTATCATTATCTTAAATGCTCTTTTTCTAGGATCCCTGCTTTTATAAGATTTATTTTGTTCCTTTGTTTTCTTGACACAGTTATTAACTCTATAGACCCAGAGTGAGTATGAACTTCTGATTGTCCAGATTCAGAGTCCTAAAGGCTAATACTGGAGATGGCCAGTATAGTGGCCACCTCAGTTTTGCTCCAAGTAGTATTAATGAGCCATTTTTCTTTGTTATCAGTCTCAGTCATAGTATAAGAACACTATTACTTAATCGCAGTATTATTAGGCTTTTCAAAAGACTGATTATTATGCTCGTTTCCTTCTGTGTTTTATTTTCCTAATTCATTTATCTTAAATGTTCTAATTCATTTCATTCCTCTGACAAAGATATAGTTAATTTATACTTTTATCATTTTGGAGTGAACAGTTTGGTAACTTATTTCTCACTTTATTTTTGTAATAAATGCATTTAAAATTAAACCTAACTATGTGATTGGCAGCATCTCAGAAGTTGTAATGTATATCATGTTAAGCTCAAATATTTAATTTTTATATTGTGCTTTTTCTTCAATAGAAGGATTTTAAATCTACTCCAGAATTTCTATCAATCTGTTCATATGTAATTATTTCTATTCATTTTGGAATTGATTTGATTGATTATATTTTTTAAAAAAAATCAAAATAAAGATTACACTAACACATTTCTTTCCACAATGAGTATATAATTACACCTACACCCTCACAGAAATATGCTTAGGTAATAGCTACCCCTCTGAATACACACAAATCTGTGAAAACTAAACAATAAGATAAGATGAACCTTTGCGTATCTTGGAAATTTCTTAGATCGTATTATTGAAATTCATTTCAGATAATTTGAGTGATGTCTACATGCTTAGCGTCTAGGAAGGAAAGTTTACTTTCCCTATTTCCAGCATTCTCTTATCATACACTATAAGTGAGGAATCATTTCAAAATAATGATGTACATAGAATAAATGGTCAATTTCAATGAGCTTGGAAAAATAACTCAGTCATTCAGAATTAGCCAAAAGACCACTACCTGTAGAAATGTGAAACTTTAATTTATATGAATACTCTTAAGAATTGACAATAGAGAAATTGAAGCACACTTTTATCATAGAAAGATAGAATTATATTTGCTCATTTGATGTTGAAACTAACAACTAACAAAACATTAAAATGAAATATAGTTTCAATAGATATTTAGGATTATTTTGGAAAAGAAGTTAATTCTTTGTTTATTCTATGACTGTTTACATGTGTGTGAACTCAGACACAGTACAGTTCATTCACTATGTAGAGTAATAGTCAAAACTATTTACATTTATCCATCTTCATAGACTTGCCCATAGTGTCTGTAAAAATAATATATAATATTATAGTTTATAAACTTAATGTTACACATAAAACTCAATAAAAGAGCAGAAGCCACTTTTATAAAGAAAAATAATGGAGTGGAAAATTATTTTCCTATGTTTTCAAAGGTAAAAGAATATGAACAAGTGCTAGCAGTCAAGTTATTAGCTTCAGTTTATTATTTTTCACAATCTGTTGAGTCAAAATATCTCCAGGAACCTTAACCATCTACCATTAAAGAAAGAGAAAGGTCATCCATGTCCACTCCTTTTATGGGAAAAAAAATCTTTATTCCACATGTTCTCTGGAATCCTCTGGGACTGCTATTCCCTGATTATCAACCGTTCTACTTTTTCTCTCCCATAGATAGCCTTGTGATATTCCTTTAGGATATTCTTTATTCCACCTAAAGCAATTTTGTTGAAATATGCTCTATTTCTCCACAGTTTCTAGATCCTCAAGACAAAACAAGTTTCAGTTTAATTTCAAACTTTAATAGAAGCAAAGCATAAAGTAAAACATATGTTTTCAAAGTTAGATTTCAGGTGGTAGGTTTTGATATATTTGACAAGGAATAATAGATTGTGAAGCATTAACGTATGTAGGCCTCGATTTTTTTATAACTGACTTTTAATAAGGCTTCTAAAATGATCCGATTCCCCTTCTAGCCCACAGTCCAAAGGTAGGGGAGAATAGGTGGTAAATAGGACGATGGGATGCGGACCTGTTTTAGAAGTAGTTCTTTGGGGCTATTCCAAACTCTGCCAGGTTACCAGCAATTTAGTTCAGTAAAAATGGCAAACTGAATCAGCATCAGCAGCAGTGGCATGATCTAGAAGAAACTGCAAGTCCTCTGCAGTCAATTGGCACAAGTCAGTGACAATAACCAGCACCAGTCAAAATCCAAGAAGTTCTCTGCTGTGCCTCTCTCAACAAAGTGAATATCAGAGAACATAAAGTCATGAGAACAACAAAGCATTGCAAAGCTAACAACTATGCAAGCATCTAGCACTGTCATTCATATATATATATATATATATACTCTTTCCAAACATCGTATGTTCTCCCATATGCTCTCACTAATATACTACATGAGTCTGTCTTAGTAAACTTCCGTTCAAGTCTGTATCACTTGACATATCCAGAAACTTCCTCTTCAAACATGTATGATCTGAAACAAACAGCACAAAAAATTTTACATGTTGATTTTTGCATTATTTAAACTTGGTCTTCCATAGCATAAGTTGTCATGTTACAATGTTGCTAAGGATGGTCTTGAACTGTTCCTAAAGTTTATAATGCCCATGTATTAGAACAATAAGAAAGTGTCACCAAGGTGCATCAGAAATTTGCTTTTTAAGATTCAAATGTTATTTAGTAATAAATTCATGAATCCATATTTGTTTTATTAAATATTCTTTCTTATAATTAATGAAATTTCACTTACTTTGTATATCATTTTCCCATTTAAATTTTGTGGAAACTTGTAATGTAAGACCTGCCAATAAATAGTTGGACCATCTGAATATCTGACAATTTATGATTCTGTTATTTGCTAATTGTATTCATCCACATGCATTTTAAATAATTATTCATTGTATTAGGATTAGTATATTTATTTCATTAATTTGTACAATTTATTTCAAGAAATTTTCAGAATTAAACTAATCTCAATTAAATGTGAAAGTTAGTCTCGATATTTTAAAAAAAGTTATTATATTTTTTATATAGCACAGCTATATAATATCACCCTTCCTTTTCCTTTTCTTAAATCTACTTGTATATCCTTCCTTGTTCTATTTCAAATTCACAGCCTATTGTTTCATTTTATATATATATATATATATATATATATACCCTATAAACTCTGTTTAATGTCATTTGTATGAATAAGCATTGGAATCAAGATTTGTTATTGGATAAGGAATTGTGGTTTTTCCTGAGGAAGCCTGTTTACTAACTCTCAGCATAAATGGAACTTAACAAGGACAACAATAGACATGGGAATGTGTTTGTAGTCATGGTGGGTTGTAACAGTTGAACCTTAGGAGAGAACTACAGAAAAACAAAGAAAACTTGGCTCTGATTTATGTAATTAAAATATTTAATTTTTTCATTTTCACTTTTTTCTGTTCCTATTGTAAAGTCTATTGATACTTTGATAGCTTATGTTATATTTCAGAGTCAGACTTAAACTAACAGCCAGTAGACTTATCCTGAGAGTTTCTTATTAGCGAGTGCACTAATCCAACAGTACATTTCAAAATTCTTTTTTTTGTACCCAGACATCAGGTTACTCTGAATGATAGCTAAATGATAATTTAAAAGCAAAATGTTTTATCTTGGCCCTTTGCATCAGAGATTTCAATCCAAGGTAGTTTGAAATCATTACACTTAAATCCGCAAGAAGTTAGAAAGCGCAAAAACAACATGGGGCAGAGAACACCTCAGTAAAGGTTTACCAGGGAGCAAAGTTTCCAAGGGGAATGATCTGTGCATATATTACCTTCAAAGACTACTCTATATCCTAGTAGTTTATTTTGGTACTCAGAAATGATTCACTTTGAGCTTACCTGTGATCCATCATTGAATCATCTCATCCAGTCTGAAAGATTTAAATATCTATTATATTGTATTCATTAAACAGCTTACATGCCTAATTCATATATTCTTCTTAGTAACACTTCCACAATTCAAATCCCCCTTTTCATTGGTACTTGGATGACCAATAAGTATATCAAAGTAGACAAGTTCAAAGCAGAGCCAGGCTCTATTCCTACCACACAGTAATGATTTTGCCACAAGCTATAAATCTCATAAATACTTTAAAGGACTAAGAGTATGAATAATTTCACCCTTAAGACTGTATTTTTAAAATGGAAAATTCTATATTTTGAGAGATAATAACATTGAAAATGCAGACATACAGGAAGAAATAGCTTAAAGATTAATGAGAAATCCCACTATTGGAGAGACTTAGAATAAAATTAGGTGAGTAAAACAATTTAGAAAGCAATAAAACTATTTCACTTTTATGGCTGTCATAACACAGATCATTTTTTCTGCAATATGAAATGTTTCCTAATATATAAAATATTTTCACAATTGAGAAAAGCTGAGGATTAACTATCAGTTTGATTGTCACTTGTAAGTACATTGATATACACTTGACATTTCATATATTAATACTAAAATTTAGTAAGCCTAAGACAACATCTTTTTATGATTGTGTACATTAAAGAAATGGTTTAATTGAGGCAAATAGCAGTGTAGTCATAGATTATTTTTGATTCTCAAGACAAACAATACATTTTTATAAAATAGTTTATATAAATTATTATCTTCAAATGAAAATTTTCTGTAAATATGTCACAATAGTCTCTGAAATGTCAATCTTTCTCAATATATTTACATAGGAAAATATTGTTAAATATGATATATTAGATAAAGGTATTTTTATATATTTACATTTTAGAGAAATATACATTTTAGCTAAAATTTCAATGGGAATTCTACATTTATGTAAATACTTCTTAAAATGATTATTTTAAATGGCTTAGCATCATAAATGTTTTTTAATTAATTAATTAATTTGTTTACATCCCCCAAACTGCTTCACATCCTTTTCCCTCCATCACAAAGTCCTTCACACCTGCTCCCTTCACCTTCTTCTCTGAGAGTGTGGGACCACTTTTGGATATCCCCCCACCAGGCACATAACATCTTTGCCAGACTAGACAAATCATCTAACACTGAGACCAGTCAGGACAGCCATGAAAACTGAGGGAGAGTGGGGGATGAGAGTGGAGTTGGCCTCATCCCAGCCCCTGTATGTTCTTTGGTTGGTGGCTCAGATTCTGAGAGCTCCCAGGTATCCAGGTTAGTTACCTCTGTTGGTCTTTTTATGAGATTCCCATCTATTCCTGGGCCTTCTATCTTTTCCCCAACTAATCCATAAGTGTCCCTGACCTCCATCTAGTGTTTGGCTATGGATATCTGCTTCTGTTTCAGCCCAATGCTAAGTTGAGCCTCTCAGAGGACAGTTATGCTAGTCTAGGCTCCTGTCTGCAAGCATAACACAGTATCATTAATAATGTCAGGATGGGTGTTTATCGGAGTTTCTGGGTGAGTATATTATTTTCCCTATCCTAAGATAAACAATTAGGGCTTGAGCCCTATCTTTCTTCTGGCCTGGAACTCTACCCGAGACAAATAAAAGGAGCCTACCCTTCTCACATACCTCACAAATTGTCTGTCTCCCAGGGGGAACTGCCATAACCAGGGACACAGGTGGTCTGACATAACCATGGACACAGACTGTCTTTCTCCCAGTAGGTCAGCTGTAATGATGGACAAAGGAGGCCTGCTCTAATCCAAGACATAGAAGACCTCACCTAACCAGAGACATAATTACCTGCCTCCCAGGAGGTCTGCTCAAACCCATGTCACAGAGTTTTATCTGCCTCCAAGGAAGGAAAGGCTTCAGTCAGAGACAACCAGGCCAGTTAACACCAGAGATAACCAGATGTCAAGAGGCAAGTGAAAGAACATAAGCAACAGAAGCCAATGTCAATTTGCGCCATCATAACCCAGTTATTCCACCACAGCAAGCCCCAGTTACCCTAACATGCCGAAAAATCAAAATTCTGACCTAAAAACCCATCTCATTAAGATGATAGAGACCTTCAAGTAGGATATAAAAAACTCCCTTTATTGAGTACAGGAAAATATAGGCAAACAGATGAAAGCCATTGAATAGGAAACAAATCCCTTAAAGAAATACAGGAAAACACAAATAGATGAAGGAATTGAACAAAATTATCCAAGACCTGAAAATGGAAGTAAAAACAATAAAAAAATGGAGGCAATCCTGGCAATCAAAAACCTATAAAAGTGATCAGGAGCTATAGATGCAAGTATCACCAACACAATACAAAAGATAGAAGAGAGAATCTTAGGGATAGAAGATACCACAGAAGATAATGACACAATAGTCACTGAAATTACAAAATCAAAAAGTCCCTAACACAAAAATTTTAGGAAATTCTGGACACAATTTAAAGACTAAACCTAAGAATAATAGGAATAGACAAGAATGAAAATTCCTACCTCAAAGGACCAGTAAATATCTTCAACAAAATCATAGAAGAAAACTTCCATATCCTAAAGAGAGAGAGAGAGGTACAAGAGGCCTACAGAACACCAAATAGATTGAACAGAAAAGAAAACCCTCCCATCAAATAATAATTGAAACACAAATGCTTAGAACCATGAAAGAATATTAAATATGGTCAGTGAAAAATGTCAAGAATCATATAAGGTAGACCTATCAAAAGTACACTTCTCAATTGAGACTCTAAAATCCAGAAGATCCAGGAGAGATGTCATGCAGACTCTAAGAGAACACAAATACCAGCATAGGTTACTATGCCCGCAAAACTCTCAATCACCATAGATGGAAAAAAACAAGATATTCCATGAAAAAAAAAAACAAATTTAAACAATATCTTTCTACAAATCCAGCCCTACAGAGGATGCTAGAAAGAAATCTTCAACACAAGGAGGGTAACTATATTCAACAAAACACAAGAAATTAATCATCTCACAACAAACCAAAAAGAAAAGAATCACACAAACTTAATACTATCTCCAACAACAAAAATAACAGTAACTAATGATCATTGATCTTTAATATCTCTCAAAAACAATGTGTTTGATTTCCCCAATAAAAAGACATAGGCTAGCAGACTGGATACGTTAACAGGACACAGCATCTTGCAGTATACAAGAAACACTTCTGTGACAAAGACAGACACTACCTCAGAGTAAAAGGCTGGAGAAAAGTTTTCCAGGCAAATGGTCCCTAGAAACAAGTGTGAGTAGCAATTCTAATATCCAATAGAATACACTTTCAACCAATAGTTATTGAAAGACATGGAGGGAGGACACTCCATGTTCATCAAAGGAAAAAAATTCACGAAAATGAACTCTCAATTTTGAACATCTATGCCTCAATGAAAAGGCACCAACATTCATTTACTAAAGCTCAAAACACACGCTGAGTCTCACACAATTACAGGGGAAAATTCAACATCCCAGTCTTACCAATGGACAGGTGACTGAAACAGAAATTAAACAGAGATGCAGTTAAACTAACAAGTTATGAACGAAATGTATTCAACAGATATTTACAGAACATTTCAACCTAACACAAAAGATTGTACCTTTTTCTAAGAACCTAATGGTATACACCTTTTCCTAATAACCTCACGGTACCTTCTCTATAACTGACCATATAGTCAGACACAAAACATGGGTTAAGAGATACAAAAAGATTAAAATAATCCCAAGCATTTTATTGGATCACCAAGAACTAAGACTGGACTTCTATAAAAACAAAAACAACAGAAAGCCCACATATGATTAAATCTATAAAACTCTCTACTTAGAAATAGCTTGGTCAGGGAAGAAACAGAGAATGAAATTAAATCTTTCAAGAATATAATGAAAGTGAAGATACTGAATATCCAAACTATGGGACACAGTGAGAGCAGTGCTAAGAGGAAAATACATAGCACTGTGCCTTCATAAAGGAATTAGAGAGATTCTACACTGGCAACCTAACTGTGCACCTGAAAGCTATAGAACAAAAGGAAACAAAAACACAAAAGGAGTAGAAGACAGGAAATAATCCAACTCAGGACTTAAAACAACCAATTAGAAATAAAGAGAATGATACAAAGAATCAAGAAAATCAAGAGCTATTTCATGGAGAAAATCAATAAGATAGGTAAACCCTTAGCCAGACTAAACAGAGGGCACAGAGACATTATCCAAATTAACAAAATTGGAAAATGCAGACCTAGCAACAAAGAGCGAGGAAATTCTTAAAATCATAAGATCTTACTACAAAAAGTCTATACTAAACAAAACTGGAAAATCTAGATGAAATGGATGGCTTTCTAAACAGACTTCAATTACAATTGTTAAATTAAGATCTGGTAAACAATATATATAGTCCCATAACCTGAAAGGAAGTAGAAGAAATCATTAAAAGTCTTCGTATCAAAAAGTGTCCAGGACCAATTTAAATGGTTTTAGTGCAGAATTTTACCAGTCCTTCAAAGAACTCTTAGTACTTTAGTACTCTTTAGTACTCTTCTAACTATTCCATGAAATAGAAGAAACACAGCTAATTCATTCTATGAAGACACAGTTATTCTGTTACCTAAACCACACACAGACCCAACAAGGATAGAGAACAGACAAATTTCCATTATGAATACCAATGAAAACATATTTAATAAAATTCTCACAAACTGAATACAAGAACATTTCAAAACCCTCACTTACCACAATCAAATAGACTTCATCCCAGGGAAGCTTGGATGATTCAATATATGAAAATCCCTCAAAGAAATCAACAAATTCAAAGAAAAATTCACATGATCATCTCATTAGATACTGAAAAATCCTTTGACAAAACACAACACTGCTTCATGTTAAAAGACTTGGAGAGATCAGGAATCCAAGGCATATACCTAAATACAATATAAGCAACATATAGCAAGCCAACAGCCAACATTAAATTAAATGGACAGGAACTAGAAGCAATCCTACTAAAATCAGGCACAAGACAAGGCTGCCCACTCTCTTCATATTTTTCAATATTGTACTCTAAGTTATAGCTAGAACAATTAGACAACCAAAGGAGGATAAAGGATAAATTTCAGTCAGGAAGAAGTCCAGGTGTCACTATTTTGTGGATGACATGATATTATACATAAGTGACCCAAAAATAAAATCTACCAGAGAACTCCTACACCTGATAAACATCTTCAGCAAAGTGTCTGGATATAAAATTGACACAAACAAATCTGTACCCCTCCTTTATACAAAGGAGAAACAGGCCAAGAAAGGAAACATCTTTTACCATAGTCACAAACAATATAAAACATCTTGGTGTTAACTCTACCCAAGCAAGTGAGAGATCTGTATGACAAGAACTTCGAGGGTCTTAAGAAAGAAATCAAAAAAGACCTTAGAAGATGGAAAGATCTCCCCTGCTCATGAATCAACAAGATTAACATATTAAAAATGGCCATCTTAACAAAAGTGATCTGCAGATTCAATGTGATCCCGATCAAAATTCCAACTCAATCCTTCAGAGATAGAAAGAGCAGTTCTCTACTTCATCTTGAATAACAACAACAACAACAAAAATACCGAACAGGATAACAAAAACAATTCTCAACTATAAAAGACATTCTGGGGGAATCACCATCCCTGAGCTCAAGCTATACTACAGAGCAATAGTTATCAAAACTGCATGGTGTTTGTATAGAGACAGATAGGTAAATCAATGGAATAGAACTGAAGACCCAGAAATGAACCCACACACCTATGTGTAGAGAGTCATATTGGGGTGTCTTGTTGCCTGGCAGAAACTTTATATTGACCAAGGTGAAATTCTCCCAGCCTGTGAGCTGAAATTCCTGTCCCAATCATAATCCTGCTCCACCTAGGGTGGAGTGAAGGTGAAGTTCTTTGTTTCTCCAGATCTACGAATTCCTGAATTAAGTAGGTGACCCACCCAGCTGCCCAGGCCAATGCCTAGTGAACAGCCAGACCAGATCTGCATATGTGGTTCCAGTTTCTGGGGGGAAGGGTTTTTTCTCCCGCCTATATATTTAAAAAGACCATTAAAGGTTTGAGCCTTGAGCAGGAAGCATAGTCTTAGTTCCACATGTTTCTCTTGTCACCTTCCTCGTCGTTATCTAGCCCCAGCTCTCCATCCAGAGAACCCGAGTTCGTATGAAGCCGCAGGCGGTTTCACTTATGAACAATTGATCTTTGACAAAGAAGTCAAAACAATATAGTGGAAAAAAGAAAAACATTTTCAGCTAATGGTGCTATTTCAACTAGGAGTCTGTATGTAGAAAAATAAAAATTCATATATATTTATTACCTTGTACAAAGCTCAATCCAAGTGGATCAAGTATCTCACCATAAAAGAAGATACACTGAAACTAATAGACGAATTAGTGGAAAATAACATTGGTCCCGGGGAAAGGTCCTGGCTCTAAGACCAACAATTGACAAATGAGACCTAATAAAATTGAAATGCTTCTGTAAGGCAAAGGTCACTCTCAATAGGACAAAACGGCAACCAACAGATTGGGTAAAGATCTTTACCAACCCTACATCAGATAGAGGGCTAATATCCAATATATACGAAGAACTCAAGAAGTTAGACTCCAGAGAACCAAATAACTGTATTAAAAATGGGGTACATAGCTAAACAAAGAATTCTCAATTGAGGAATACTGAATGGCTGAGAAGCACTTAAAAAAATGTTCAGTATCCTTAGTCATCATGGAAATGCAAATCAAAATGACCTGAGATTCCACCTTACATCCATAAGAATGGATAAGATCAAAAACTAAAGTAACAACACATTCTAGCAAGGATTTTGAAAAAGAGAAATTGTTCTTGTCTAAAGGAAATGTAGGGACATAAATGGAGCAGAGACTGAAGGAAAGGCCATCCTGAGACCTGCCCTATTTGGTATCCATCCTCTTCTTAGGAACCATACCCTGACACTATTAGTGATGCCATGTTTTGCTTGCAGACAGGAGCCTAGTATGTCTGTCCTCTTATGGGCTTTACCAGCAGTTGACTGAGACAGATGCAGATACTCACACACAACCATTGGACTGAGATTTAGGACCACTATGGAAGAGTTGGGGAAAGAACTGATGGAGCTGAAGAGAATTGCAACCCCATAGGAAGAACAACAGTATCAACTAACCAGGACCATTCAGAGTTCCCAGAGGCTAAGCTATCAGCCAAAAACATAAATGGGCTAGTTTGTGGCCCCTGGTACATATGTAACAAAGGACTGCCTTGTTTTGAATCAGATGGAAAGGACTTTTGTGCTTAATCCTATAGAAATGTGATACCCCAGGGAAGGGGGATGCTAGAAGGGTGAGGTTGAAGCTGGTGGGTAGATGGGTGGTAGAGCACTCTCTCAAAAGCAAAGGGTAGGAAGAAAGGGTAAAGAACTCATGTAGAAGAGACCAGGAATGTGGAAAAAAATTGGAATGTAAATAAATAAAATAATAAAATAAAAAATGAATATACATAAGATTAGAGAAAAATTGAAATGGAACGTAATGGAAGGGACAAGGTGGGAGTGAAGGTAAAAGAGGAGAGTTGCAGAGAGGAAGGAAAGAAAAGGGAAAAGAAGGGAAGGGGAAAAAAAAGAATGGGAGAGAAGGGAAACTTTTTATACTCTGTGACATTGATAGTGAGTAAAGCACATTGAGAATCACAATAAAAATTTAATTCTCCAACTTATGTATTTTGTTTGTTCTTTCAGTCCATTTGGAAGATTAGATGTGTTGAAAATCAATTCTCCTTTGCTCCATTTTTTTATAAACTTTTATTGAATCTTTGTGAATTTCACACCATGCCCCTATATCACACCTTTTCATCCCTCTAAATCTGCTTTCTGCTCTTGCAAACCATCACTAACACCCTGTCCCCAATAAAAGAAAAGAAAAGAAAGAAAGGAAGGAAGAAAACAACAATCATCTCAGTGTGTAAGCTGCACTGTATCATGGTATGTCACTAAATGGACCCTTTTGCACTAACAGCCTTACTTGCAAATCTTAATTGCAACGAGTTTCTGTTTGGTCCAGGCCTCTGGCTTCTGTCACACCTTCAATACTGGACCCTCACCTGAACTCATGTTGTGTGTCCTTTTTTTTTTCCTTGTTTCATAGTAATCCTTTTGCTTTGGTCTGGCAAAACTGTCCTCTTCAGAAACCCCAGTTCTTAGATGGGGTAGATGTTGGGGTAGGCCACATCACAACCCTAGATCTGGGCCTGGGTGATAGCTGAGATTGCGAGCACGTCAATTCTCCTGATTCTCAATGTTTATTCACTCCCCTCACCTCCACTCAAGACCCTGGAAGGAATGTTCTTTCCTGGTATTATTCTTTTCTTTTATTTTTTTATTGTTTGTATGTAATACTTACCCTCAGTTTTAGAGAAGGTACATGTTTCAATCTATGCGGTAGGAATTATTTTCTTTAGAAAAGATGTCTAAAGTTTATCTGTATAAAATTTATACAAGATGTATCTTTTATATCCAGTTAGTTACATGGACATAAATTAAAATAAATGAAACTAGAAATGCAGCAATTATCTTCAAAATGAATCTGTAGTATTTTAATTTAGGAATATTGAGTCCTAAATTCATAAAGAACTAATTACATCAAAAAATTCTTCACAAGAAAATTGTTAAGCTTCATTGCAATTTCTGTTAACATATCCTCTCTGATCATAAGAAATATTTGTTTTTGCAATGTTAACTGTTTTAGCAAATAATAAACTCCTCATCAATTCTTGTTAAGAACTTTTTAAAATATCAACAATTGATAAATGAGACCTCCTGAAACTCAGAAACTTCAGTAAGGTGTAAGTGTTTTTAAGTCTTTAGTTTTGGAAGCCTCCTCCTATTTCTATAGATATTTATACTGTCCTAAAAATTAAACAAATAATTGTAAAAGAAATTCATGAAATTTGAAGTAATTTATTTAAATTGATAAGTCATAATGACTTATAATGCTTCTAACTATAGGGAGATTTTCTTATTATATCTTTAATATACATCTGCCTCACTGTCTCTTTTCCTATGAGAAACCAAAAATATTACTATCTGTTAAAAAGATAAACAGTTTCATCTTGAACTTTTCCTGCCATAGGATTTCATCCTCTGTAATGACAGACGTAGTGACATGATTGGCATATGTTTATATACTCTAATCACTGAAGAAATTGAAATGCCTGACATTCTGTATATGAACCCAGTGTTTCATCACTCTCATAAAAACACAGATGTGAGCAAATGCACAAACTGCACTATTCAAAATACCATGCTTCGTTCGTTAGACAGTTATTTTCTAATAGGATGTTTATGGATCTTATTATCTAATTAAAATCTAATTAAAAATATATTCTATTGCATAAGTACATTTTCGCTACTGGTCATGGGGACAAATCTGCCACTCTGAAATCTGATGTGACAGCCACTTCAAATTCAGAAATTGACTTGCTAGAGACCTCCAAGGACGTGATCCTTCAAAGCACTGTTTGTCAAATTGCCCTGACACATGTCCTACAGGAAAATTAGTCTTTGATTGTAAATGTTCAGTGGAAAAAATGAACTATCACTTTGTACTGATATTGTAGATGAAAGGATACATGTCAGAAGTAAGCAGGTTAAAGTTCCTAGAATTAAATCTGTTGTGTGTGGGGATGGAGTATAGAGGGTGAAAGTGTTAGAAAAAAGAAGGATTGATATTAGGAATACTTGTTTTATGAATTCTTTCATTCACATTTGGAAACAATGATTAGTAATACTGCATTGCTTGTTAAACTAATAATAAATTAGTATGTTTTAGTGCTTAATTCTTATTAATCATAACTAATTTAATATCTAAAAGAATATTAAGTATATACCTTTAGTGGCATGATATAATATTTTTCAAAAAATAAGTAAACTTTATTCTTCACATGGAATTGAAGGTCAGTTATGTAATAATACATCTTCTACCTATCTATCTATCTATCTATCTATCTATCTATCTATCTGTCTGTCTGTCTGTCTGTCTGTCTGTCTGTCTGTCTGTCTGTCTGTCTATCTATCTATATTTCTATCTATCTACCTGTGTGTATACATATATGTGTGAGTATGTCCACATATTTATGGCAATACTAATAAAAGGAATCTTCAAAAGCTTCTTCATTATAAACAAATAATATTAATCTTTATCAGGATTTAGGAAGATGATGAGAAAGTTTTAGTAAATTTCAGAAAGGATGTAAACTCATGTTTTATTTAATTTCTGATCAGTGAACTGATCTTGAAGACTTTTAAAGGTTTTTCTAGAGGAAGAAGGATTCGACTTGCCAATTTTGTACATATAAATATATTCTTTGAGGAAGAGAATGTTTAACACAACATAATTTCTGCTATTTGAGACCTCAAGCTCCTTTGTTATATAAATCACTTCTCAGAAAAACCCACTCCTGTTTGATAACTAAATAGCTAAATATGCTGAATATATTAAAATTTAACAAATCTGTATTCAGCTAACTAACTGAGTTAATCCTGACTTTTTTTGCATGACACCCATGAAGCCATTTTTCCCGGTTTTAATTGGAAGATAAAAAGTTAAAGAGTGATTATATATATATGAATACACAGAGAAAGAGAGTGAGAGAGAAAGAGATTATATACAATCAATCAATCAATGACCTTAAGAGGGTCTATATAATAAGTAAGACATATTTTAAAGACCAAATAAAAATGATGGGTTCTGGGTTATTTTCCAATTAACACATGTAATAAATTAATATTTAAATACTTTCATACTTTCATAGAACTCCTTTGGTTGAGATGCTTTCATATCTCTGCTTACACATGACCTCACTATTCTTATGAATATGTCGTTCCATTACTATCCTCAAAGAATTCTAGAACTGTCAGGGATTTTATTATCTGCTTTCTAGACAAAACACTTTCATTAAGAGTCAATATAAAAATATTTCTATTACTAGGTTTTTACTAATTAACATGTTCATATGACTGAGTTCTGCTGTAATAGAGGACTATACTGGATCTTCTCAAGTGTAGAGTGTGAGAGATGACCAGTGGATGATGAAGATTGAGTCACATTATAAAACGTTAGTTACTGGTATGGACTGATTTTATATGGAAGAAGAAGTTAGTATCATTGAGTTCCATTTTCTAAGAACTTGTTAAATAATGCATGCATGCAATAGGCAAATACATTTTTTTCTCAGTATGCCACAAAGTATCTCCTACAAATAATTTTTGCTATTTACTGTGTGTCACCTCTGTGTATTCCTATTCTGTTTTCAAAATGAAGAACATGTTTTTTTCTGGCTCTTACCTTTTTACTTAAAAAAAGTATAAAAGTTGACTTTTTTGTGAAATTTTATAAAATGATTTTAAATTTGTTTTTTAATCATTATATTATTTATACTATACATATTTATTTTTGTGCTTGGATGCTTAAGAAATTAAACAATATATTTTGTCATATTCTTCCACACTCAGTAATCTTTCCAAACATTCTTCACATCATTGCCTCACCAACCTTCATGTTTTCTTTTCATTAAAAATAAACCAAAATAAACAAATGAAAAGCCCCAAATTAAAAAGAAAAATTACCAATGAAAATTAAAGGAACAAGAAAAAATGTGCACAGAGTGATAAATCACTCAGCCCTAATTGAGTATATTTAGCAATCACTTATCCCCAATCATCAAAGATTTATGCTGGGAAGATTATCAGAGCCAAAGTGGGGCTATTAATCCTACAAAAGTAGTACTTTTAAGACACAACTGAACTGACACGTATATGAATTCACAGAGACGGTGGCAGCAATCACAATTCCAGTACATGGTTAAAACAGACAGCAGCTCATAACTTAGAAAGGGAGTAGATGGAGAATCTCATCCTTAATCAAAGAGTTATTTGCACCCAGTACGTGCTGACAAGAGGAAAATCTCAGTTCTCTTCAATGCAGTCTTATTGAGTATATCAGCCACACCAAGGATATCATATCAAGTAATTGTTGGCCAACACAAAATAGAGCTCATGGTCTTTGTTTGTTTTTTTTTTTATTTTGGATTTATTTAATTTAGTCCATATTTATTTTATATTACTTTTAGAAAAAGATATTGTCAGGGTCCAGGATTTGCTGAAGGATGGTACTCAAGATTCATAGTATGTGACAACAAAGAGTGTTTATTCACCAGAGAATAAACATGCAGGGGACTACCATATATTGAAATAGAAGATAGGGTGTGGACTCTGCAGGGTCAATTTAAAGCCTGTTAACATAGAACTGGGTGACTTTTAACTTTGTTTTCCATGTTTGGTTGGTCTATATCTAGGAACCTGGTTTTTTATTGGATAAGGCTCTTGGGGATAGTATGGACATTTGCTGATATATGACTCAGGCTAGGTGGTGAAGAAGCTATAGACAGTTCCTGTTGGCTCTCTGTGAAGGAGGGCTTTTCGTGGAGATGATGTGTTTTGGACTACTCCAGTTCTGTGAAACAGAAACTTAGGCCTAGTCTCTCAAACTGCCAGTTTGCAACCTGTCATGGCAGCCTGGTTCTGGCGGACTCAATCCTCTCAACATAACTATATCATACAGGAGGCAAAAAAATGGGACACTTTTGGGTTATTTGCTCTTACTGCTAATATTGGAGATCACTTTTATATATTAAAGTATGTTATGGATTATAATTTTACATCAATTAGTTTCAGCTGGTTATAAGCAGCTAGAGAGTAAATTTGTACTTAAGACTTGATATATAGAGCATATATAATGCATGTGTGCTTCACATCACAACCTATCTTGGATTATTTGTGATAATTGCAAAGATATAATATAATATTCATTACAGGCAACACTTAAAATGCCAAAATAATGATCTAAAGGTTTAAAATGAAGGCTTAATATGTGGTACAGCTATTGCAAGAAAGGAGAAAATAGAATAAGTCAATGCACAATCCAGGAGTGAGTACCTTTAGAAGAGCAGATGCATACAGAATGAATCATCAGCTGGAATGTAAGAGTGTCTGAGGCTGTGGTTCATTGTTCAGCAGAAATCAATGTGACAGCCCAAGTCAGACACTGTAATAGAAAACACTTATAAAACCTTGGGACATTTATTACTCATTTTTGGTTCCATTTGCTTCAGGGTTCTGAAATTTTTAAACAATCTGAGTAGAATATAATCATTGTGTGTGAAATTGTTGAAGACATTTCAGAACTGTTCAGTGTTGCGCTTGTTGCTACTGGTAATGGTTTATGCCTTGTAAAAAGATCAAAGGCAAATGCTCTTTCTAAAGAAAACTCTATTAACAATACATAGGTTATCGCTTGCCCGTTATTTGTTACTGTAAACTGTATTGCTGATAATAAAAATACACGTACCCACACATGAGTGCATTTGCACATAAAAACATGATAGTCTGGACTAAGTGAAGATTTTCTTAATAATATGTCTTAGTTAACCTTTGCTTAGCACGTTCTCTAGATTTTGAGAATTAATTCACCAAGATAAGATGGATAGAAATGAGAGTACTAAGGTTTATGATTAAGAGACCTGGAGCACTGAGACAGCAGAGGAAGAACAAAGCCATGTTTCCACATGTGTCACTTTACACATCACCGTTTTGATTAATAAGTATGATTTTCCCATTTCACTTCTTAAAACCAAATTCAAATATGGTTAAATCAGCTTCCTTTCATGATTTGTCCACATAATGAACAGTTTTATTAGCTAAATAAAATTAGGTTTAATACAATTGCTTTCCCAAATTTTCTTTTTCAATATTAGTTTTTCTTTTGTTGCTTACTGTTATATTTTCTTGAATTCATTTTGTGGAGAAGAAGAGATGGCTCAGAGGCTAAAGGCATTCACTGCTCTTGCAGAGGGTTTAGCTTCATTTCCCAGCACAATATATTGGGCTTAAAATTTCCTATAACTTTAATGCCAAAGGAGTTAATTCTCTCTTCCTGTCCATTTAGGCACATGGGGCACATATAATCAGTATATGCACTTAAACATAAATGAAAGCAGGTAAAATAAAATTAATTTTGAACAATTGTTGTGTAATAAAATGCCTTATGATGCTTAGGGGAGATACATACAGAGTAGGATATTGGAAGTCTAATCATTTGAGAATAAATACATATGAAATTGAGTAGCTCTCATATATATATATATGTATATATATATATGCAAATAAATGTAATATATAAATATAAATAATTTGATGTCATGTAAATGTCTGTGACTATGAAATGCAGAACTTCCATTTCTCTTTAGTTGCTGTAAATTGTGAATAACAAGAAATGGATTTATTATTCATATGCATACCACTTTAAAAGATTATTGATAATCATATTGTACTTTCCATTTTTATTTCTTCCTTCAAGAAACAAGCATAATTATTCTATACTATGTATTATGCTTTGAAATATGACTGAATGTTCAATTGATTTCACATTAATATTGTAATTAACATGAAATAAAAGTATCATATATACCTATTTTAGTATAACAATTCATCATTAAGAAGAACTGTAGTTAAGCACTGTTTTTACTTACACAGTTAAATATTTGTAAGTGGCACAAATTTGTATAAAATATAACATCTTGTCTGGATTGTAGCTCAACAGTAAACCAGGATTAATTTTAGTTGTTTGGGTCTTGTTCTAACAACTAGGTATTTTCTATTACAATGGTAGGCATTCAACACTAAATTTATAAATGTATTGTCTCTATGTCATTATAAGCAAAATATTCACTTTATCTTGACAACATGAATAAATTACTTCTTTATCTATACTGGTCCTGAGACAATCATGATGGCTAAGAGCCTGTCACCTTAATCTCCTAACCCCATGATGGTTACCTAAATAGTTTTAAAGAGACTTGAGTTAATTTAACTAAACCCAGCATCTTAAAATGGAAAGAAAAATTTCCAAAACAAGACTGAAGCCTCATGTAGAAAAATATGTACTAGTAACAAAAATTCTGTGAATATTCCTTGAGAGTACTCCCAGTCTCAATATATAAATAAATTTATTTAAAAGTTTAAGGCTAATGTTATGTGTGCCATGAAAACTAAGGTGGGTTGTTCAAGAGTGATAAGCTATGGTGCTTTTCTTAGAGACTTGGTTAAGTGCATTGCAATTAGAACTCAGAAATCCACACCCTAATCATCTCTAATGATTATAATTTAGGAATAAATATTTTAAAAGAAATTTACATTTATGTGGCAAGGCTTATTGACAAAGTCTTATAATTTTAATTTCCAACATTAAGACTATTAAAATTCTGCTGCTGTTTCATGGAAATATTTTTTACTTATTCAATTTAAAGGATATATATGTATATATATAAAATTTTATTTCAATGGCTGTTATAATTTTTATATAGTTAGAGTCCATTATCTTATTTTATGAAATAGCATCATTAAAATTTGTATTAGCATTTATAATTTTATTTTAAGCATTCAAGTACTTTAAATACATTTGGAACCTCTCACTGTTACTTTCTATGAATTATATATCTTAAATTATATTAAATATATTTATATTTGGATATATATTTTTAAAATTAGAATAATAGCCATTTGCAACCATGCTATAATAATCTCCTGACTACATGATTTGAATTTTAATCATGGTTATGATATTTACAAATTTAAAAGTATGTAAATATTTTTGTATTGTCTTCTTAGGATAAGTGGTTTTACCCTGACAAAAACTTATGACCATTACAGAAGATTTAGAGTCTGCTATATTAGCATTATTTGGGGACAGTTTATAATGGCAATTGTAGAGATCTCAGTCCTATTATGGATGGCGGCTTGATATATGAGGGAGAGGAGTAAAAGGAAGAAAATAAATAACTAAAATGTTAGATAATAATGCTTGCTAAGAAGATAGTCTAAAGAATAAAAGCCAAGAACTTTTTGTTAAAGCACATCTTAATATGTAGAAGACACTGGCTTCAATCTCCAGTACTGAAAATTTAAAGAAATCTCTATGGCAAAGAACAACTGAGAGGATTTTGCAGGAAAAGGTTATTTTAGCTATAAATAACAAGGTGTACCACAGAAAATGCACCTTGAAACTATGTATGAGAGATTTAATGTGTGTGGGGGGGGGGGTAGGGCGGTGCAAAAAGCTGCCTCTGGGCAGAGATGGAAGACAGAAAAAGAGATAGAGAGAGAGAGAGAAAGAGAGAGAGAGAGAGAGAGAGAGAGAGAGAGAGAGAGAGAGACAGAGAGAGAGACAGAGAGAGAGAGAGAGAGACAGAGACAGAGACAGAGAGAGACAGAGAGAGACAGAGAGAGAGAGAGAGAGAGAGACAGAGACAGAGACAGAGAGAGAGAGAGACAGAGACAGAGACAGAGACAGAGAGACAGAGAGAGAGATCTCAGACACTGAGCCACCAACCAGGCAGCATACACAAGCTGGTCCAAGGCCCCAGACACATAAATCAGAGAATTGCCTGGTCTGGCCTCAGTGGGAGAAGATATCTAACTTTTGAGAGACTTGAGGCCCCAAGGATTTGAAGAACTGGTATTAGGGGAGAACATCTTCTTGGAGACAGAGGGGAAGAGGAATGGGATGAGGAACTATCGGAGTGGGGACCAGGAGGAAGTAATAATAATAATAACAATAATAATAATAATAATAATAATAATAATAATAATAATAATAATAGTAATGCTAATAACAAAAAAAGATAATTTATAATTATTTTGTTAAAATAAAAGTTTGTTTGAGGTAAGTAAATATTAAAGAAAAATTATGGTTAATTTATAGGTTCTAAAATGATATGTGTGCATTGATGCACATGTACACAAATATGATTTCATCAAGTAATATCCACACATATAGGTTTATATATATGTATGTGATTATAGATAACATTTAAATAGTATATTGCAAGTCTTGATAAGCAAATATCTTGAATATATATGTATATATATATATATATATAAATTCTAAAGAAAAAAGATCAAATGTCTTCAAAATTTTCTTTCTTGTTCTTCTTGTCATTTTCCTCCTCCTCCTCCTCCTCCTCCTCCTCCTCCTCCTCTTCTTCTTCTTCCTCCTCCTCCATCAAATTTTGCTGAAAATAGTCATAGTTGCTTTTTGTGAACTGGTGGATGGCTTGAGTTTTATTGAAGAATTCTGTCAGATCTGTCCATTAGATAGCATATTTGAGGCAATCCTTGTAATAATTTATTATCCTCCTTTGAGGAAAGGGCATTGGAACAGTTGTCAGTTTTATCTATTGCTAAAGAATTAATCTTTTTCTTCAATTTGTAATACAGTACAAAAGGGTCTATAAAAGTACATTTATCTTGGATCTGAAGAGCAGATCACTAGGAGAATCTTGTTCAGAAAACATAGTTACAGAAACTAGAAATCAAAAAAGGAAAAACAGAGCTTTTTATCAACTTAAGTGTAAAATCAATTCATTATGCACTAATCACATTAAAAGGTATTTATATAAATCCTGACTTTCCACCTTTCATATAAATGTCACATATGGGACCTGTGTATAATGAAATAATTTTACTTTTCTCATCTTACAGTGTGTCCATATATATCAGATATATAGACAGAGGCACAAAACATACATATGTATAGTAGAATGAAAACTCTAAGAAAAGTGGGAAAATAATAGTTATATAAAATAAAGTCTGTATATTTAAAGGATTTTTCTTACAAAAGTAAATATTTGTATTTATTAGTCAGCATTTTTATAAATATATTATTTGAAAACATTACAAATAATTCACTTTTTAACTGTAACCATAAGGAGTCTAAACATTTTTGTTATATTCATTAAAAATCCGTAAATATTAACATGTTCACCAATAATGAAAACTGAAAAGAGAACAAATAAATCATTGCTCTGTTGTAGGAAGAAAGGTACAGCCACCTCTGCATAAATGCTGGAGGCCACACAGCTGCAAAAGCATCTCCTGAAGGAGGACCTCATTGAGGACTGCCTGAGAGACCAAGGATTGCTGAAGCAGACAATGCCAGTCAATTATGAACTGATGCTTTTTGATTTTTTGTTGTTGTTGCTGTTTTGTTTTGTTTTTTTTTATTGGATATTTTCTTTATTTACATTTCAAATATTTATTTCCTGGCTTACATAATGGTTTCCACATTTACATTTATTTACTGGTTTCCCCTCTGAAAACACCCTATCCCATTCCCTCCTCCCCCTGCTCACCAACCCACCCACTCCTGATTCCCTGTTCTGGTATTCTCCTATACTGGGGCACCAAGCCTTCTCAGAACTAAGGGCCTCCTCTCCCTTTGATGTTCAACATGGCCATCCTCTGCTACATATGCAGCTGAAGTCATGGGTCCCTCCATGTGTACTCTGGTTGATAGTTTAGTCCCTGGGAGCTCTGGGGATACTGGTTGGCAGGAGAACAGCTGGGATAGTGAACTGATGTTTAGAAGAGATGCTTTCTTGGGACCAGTGGAGCGTGGGTGGAGGGTATTAAAAGAGCTTGCATCAGAATTCAGATGAGTTTGTTGCATGCAGTGTTTTTCACCTGTTCCTAGAGTCTGTGTCAGTGATTCCACACCACCTCACCTCCAACCAGTGAGAACAGGTAGGATCAGGAAGCTAATAGTCCAGGGCACAGCAGCATTCAGTCACGAATTAATTATTCTCCTTTTCTGGGTGTTGTAATCATTGACACTTGGGGTGCAGCACACGAGTGAGAGAAATCAACTTTGACCCCTTCCTATAAGTCCTTTCATAATGACCTATGCAATTGTCACCAACAAACATCACAATTAAACCAAGTCCTACTTGATTGTCCATCCTTTACAAATTTGCAAGTGAAAACAGATTAACCAATTAAAAAGCTTTTATTTCAAATTTCCCTGATTTTAATTCATATCACTCATGTCTTTCTTCCTATGTCTAAGCATGTTGTATTTTCTTGAACTTATTTAATTCTGCTTGTTTTTCTTCAAACTGCCTTCATTTAAAATATATTCTCCATAATAAAATTGCAATATTAAATGTTTAAAATTCTCAAAATTTTCATCCGAGTAAAACAAAGCAATAATATTTTGGACAAGTATTTTGCGCTGGCATGTCTCTAATATTCAGAATTGTGTTAGTAAAGATATCAAATTAGGTTATAGTTGACTGTCCCAAGAAATATGGTTCTATCAACTTTAAAAATGTCCTTATTAGGGCTGATGAAATGGCTCAGCAGTTAAGAACACTGCTCTTCTGAAGGTCCAGAGTTCAAGTCCCAGCAACCGCATGGTGGCTCACAACCATCTGTAATGAGATCTGATGCCCTCTTCTGGTGTGTCTGAACATAGCTATAGTGTACTTACATATAACAATAAATAAATCTTTAAAAATGTCTTTATCATCATAAATATTTAAAAACAAACTAATTTTATATAAAATATTTCAAATCTACAATAGCAACTTGATTTTAAATTTAGAAAATGTGATTTTATCCAATAATGTGAAATCTAAATGAAGTAAATACTACTGTGACTTTTTAGTCTTCAAAAGTCTTTATATATTTATATAAAGTATATTGATCAGATCCATCCTTAAAAGCCTTCCTCCAACTTCTTGTAGCTGATGCCCTTGTTTCTCCAAAATTTATCTCCTTTTTGTAATAGTTATGAATAATCACTATATATACTTAGTTCTGCCCATATGTGCATAGGGTGCTTTTATTGGCAGGGCTAAGAGTGAAATACCAGCAGCCACATATTGGGTTAACTGGTTCAATAACATGCGACTGTTGTACAAAATCAAATATTTTCTCAATAGAGAAGAAGCCTGGCCCACAAATGTGATTTTATAACCATTACAGGGAATCATGGAGCTGCCATGATCTACTTGCCTTGGGAGGCATGTATCATAGCTATTTCAGGTTAAAATCTACGGTTTCTTGGACATTCAGTCCCCGAGAGACCAAGGCACTTTCTCAGACAGTGAAGCATTCAGGCCACCTGTGTATCTCTGATCCCTTGAAGTCAACAAAGCATTTTGAAGCTTGTCAGAACAATTAGACTTAGATATTATACCTAGGTACCCTGTATAGTTTTCAAATGTCATTGTATTCTGGCAACTACAATTGTATTCTTTGTGGCAACTTCCATTATACTTTTTTTTTTCTGATAAAGGTATAGAAAGCCTGATTGCTTGCAAGAGCTTATCTCAGCCTCAGCCTCACAGTGAATGTTCAAACTCAGCCTGATTTTAATTTCCATTGACTATATCAGCAGACTATTAACAGCTTGGTAATTGCTGGTATTTTAACACGGTATATTGTAAACTTTTCAAAACCTGGTGGGTAGGAATATTCCAGGTTTTAGATGGTAATATACTGCTGTGCTGTTGTCTGCCAAATTATTTTCCTGGTGAACTGTATTATAAATATTTATGTCTATGTCTATATACTCGTGATTTTCTCAACTTTTACAACAGCAGCTGCCTTTATAACTGGGTGGTGATTAATGTAGAGCCTTGAACCTGGTTATCAGTCCAAGATTAATTAACTCTGAGTTCATAATTGTAGAAGGGTCATATATACCAACACTATTATAAATTATTAATTGGATAATGCTTCACTCAAAATATATGGTTAACTTAGTAAATAAAATAAATATTAGAAGAGTATTGAATGCAAATTAGCTCTTTGTTAATGACCTATGATGGCTAGTTGACAATTTATCACAAGTTTTAAGTTAATATGTTGTTACATATTTTAAAATATTTAAACTTTCCAATTCACTACTCTTTTTAAATGAATCACCATTTTTATCTAACTAATAAGGCTATAAAATAACAAATTAAAAATCCATCTGTATAATATATAAACAATACATAAATCCAAATAGCATTTTTATGATTATTGGATAATTTATAGTTCTTCAAAATGTGACGCAATAAAGATAAGCATAGAAGAAAATCAAAAGGCATTCTTCCATTTTATTAGTTTGACTATTATCTTTTAGAATTTTATACATTAGTACTGTGTTTATGCATTTCTTACAAAAACAGCTGTGACTATTTCAATGTTAACAAATCCAATATCAACAAATAATTAAAAAGTACCTTTCCCCAAATACATTAAAATTTATGTGAAAAAAACCCCATAAACTATAAAAATGAAACATAAAAATAAAATTATCAGTAGAAATCTAAGAAAGAGGGTAGAATATGAAATCTAAAGACACATTACCTGAAGCAGATAAGTGAAATGAAATTAGAATTCCCATAAAAGCCCTAGTGTTTTCCACAGTGAGAAGGAGTTTCAGTTTGGAATTGAAATTATGTCTCAAAATGTGTAAGAAAGATTTTTCTATAAATGTCCACTGTCATATCATACCTACAAATTTAATATATGCATAAGTAAAACAACTATACTTATGAAAGATTAATATAAATTTTTTAGTAATGTAACAAGAATGGACAGAAACAGAAGAAGTAGGTTTGATTGACAATATTTTGTATTAGGTAATTATTAAGTCATTGAAATGGGAACCAGAACTTATGCTATATAAAATAGCAAACTAAGTACTGGTATTTAGAGGCCTAGTAGAACATTAGCAGTCAGTATAGAAGAGAGGCAGAGAAAGAGAGAGAGAGAGGAGAGAGAGAGAGAGAGAGAGAGAGAGAGAGAGAGAGAGAGGCAGAGAGAGAGAGAGAGAGAGAGAAATAGAGAGACAGAGAAAGAGAGAGGAGGGAGAGAGAGGGAGAGAGAGAGACAGAGAGAGGCAGAGAGAGAGAGAGAGGAGGGGGAGAGAGAGAGAGAGAGAGAGAGAGAGAGAGAGAGAGAGAGAGAGAGAGAGAGAGAGAGAGAGGAGGGAGAGAGAGAGAGAGAGAGAGAGAGAGAGAGAGAGAGAGAGAGAGAGAGAGAGAGAGAGAGGAGAGAGAGGGAGAGAGAGACTAATTGATGAGTGATATGTATAACAATACCCAACTCTCTTAAAAGGAAATAGAGGTCAGTCATGGTAATGTACACTCACAGACTGAGAAGGAAAAAGTTTTGCTGTACATGGTATTATGAAAATTATATATAAAAATCATTGCTGTCTCATGGGCCATAATAACACTTTTTTTAGTTGGAATTATCTTTAATTTTTACACACTGCATACAATTCTCTATAAATAGTAACCTGTGCTAGATTTATCTTCCAAGTGTTCAAGACATCTAAGAAGTTCTACTATTTACCTTCTCATAACTTCATTGAATCATTAAATTTTGCTGAAAGCTAAGAATCACTTTCTTAATTAATATCCCTAGTTTAAATCTTGCAGTTTTGAAACATATTCTGGGCTCTTTGTCAGTATTCTTATTTCACTATTCAGATTTAACAACATAATTTTGGAAACACAAAATATGCTGACAGAACACATCATTCCCTTTTGTTAACTTGTTGCTAACATAATCTAGACTCTCAGTCTTCCAAAATGTAAGCCTATGCAGGTCTTATAGCCTTCTTTAATAAGTTGCTGAATATGCAATTATATATACTTTTGATTTACTTGATACACAGTCTTTTGGGCACTGTCTTCTCCGTCTAACTTCTCACTGTAGTGGTTTGAATAGGAATGGGCCCCCATAGTGTGTGAATATTTGGTCCATGATGAGTGGCACTATTTGGAAGTATTGCCTTGTTTGCGTAGGTGTAACCTTGTGGAAGAAACTGTGTTACAGTCGGGATAGGCTATAAGGTCTTATATATGCTCAAGGTATGCTCAGTGTAACACTCTTCTTTCTGCCTGCAGATCAAGATGTAGAATTCTCAGCTCCTTCTCCAGCCCCATGTCTCCCTGAATGCTACCATGTTTCACATCATGATGATAATGGGCTAATCCTCTGAAACTGTAATCCGGGCCACAGTTGAATGTTTTTGTTTATGAAAGCTGATTTGGTCATGGTGTCTTTTCACAGCAACACAACCCTAAAGAAGATAGTCACTAACGTTAGATTTCTAAAATAATTTAATAATTAGTTTAGTTACAAATTCCACACTTTCCTCACATCTTTATACACAAGGGTGTGATTCAAAAAATATGTAAAAGCATTTGAAATAGAAACTATTATAACTTGCTAGTATTTATTTTGTCATTCTTTGAGTACTTGCCTTTTCACTAGCACAGAATAAAGTACTTAACATAAATAGGAGAATAATCTTTGCTCTGGAGTGGTATATTGTAAGACTTGAAGAAAGTGTTTAGGATGAAACAATAGCCAGCACAGACAGGGAAAAACATATAGCCAAATAATTCATAATATATTTAGTTTTATGGATACTTTTTTAAGTTCAAATATTTCACAAGTTTATTTCAGCAAATACATAAGTACCTAGACATACAGAATAATGAAAACTCTTAAATATGTATCAATAAATTAAATACTAAAAGAAATTTACTGAATATTTTTATAGACAGAGTAGTGTGGCCAACCTTATCAGTGTTCTGTCCCATAAATTAATTTTGAGATAATAAACAGAAGAGAATGTGGATAGATTTTCAGTTCTGCTAATTTTATGTTTAACTTATAATGGAATAAATAAGACATGCATTTTTCTTGTCTCCTTGGTTGTTTTTTTAAATATAAAATAGCTCGTTATGCCTAGGCTTTCAATTTAAGTTAATTATTTATTTGATTAGAGTGAATATTTGATGCAGTTTCTATTTCAATAAGACAATTTCAATAAGTAAAAACAAAAAGATTGTTTTGATGAGCATGAATCTACTCTATTATACACACAATTTCTATGAAGTCATTACTCAAAGGGAAGCTAAATTAATACTTTATTCACATGTGTTTTCCTTACCATGAAAGTTAATTTTATCTAAGTAACACATTAGTGATCCTAGAATACACAAACAAGTCGTTCTCTGACAACTGCAGAATCCAGGAAATAAGTTCTCTTTTTATCAAGATAAATAATGATGAACATAATTCTTTATGACTAATCATTGTAAATTTCAATAAATAATCAAATTTATTATTAAATTGTCATTGTGACAGGTTGCCCATTACTCTCTTTAACCTATTTTATCAAACTTTTTACCTAATAAATATTTTTGCTTTCACTGAAAGAAATATGTTTAACCATTGTTTACTCTGTAAATTCTCAAAAATTACATGATTATAAGGAAACAGTTATTTTAGCACAAACTATGGTTGGTCTACAAAAAATAACATTCCATTAAATGAATGAGTTAGTTGGGTTAGTGGTATAGATCTCCTAGCCAATAAATTACTCCTTCAGTGAACCTGTTACTCAATTGAAGATGAAACAATAATCAGGTGGAATTTATGTTGACTTGTCTTGTAAAATATGTAAATTCAATTTTCTTACATTCAGAAATATTATTAATATGTGAATGTATATATATATACTAACATACATGCATATATATATGAAAAATTCTTGCTTATATTCTTATTTGTTAATATACTCTGTTTCTCATTTATTGTGTGTTTTCTATAATACTCAATTTTATGGTGTAGAGGAATTTTAATCCAGCAGCATACCTGCTCTGACAAGGGACCACTACCAAAGACTGTGTGATGCTGATGGAAAACAGGCACACCTTTAATCCCAGAAGACAGAGGCAAGCAGATCATCAAGTTAGCCTGGTGTAGAGCAAGTTTCAGGAAATGTTTAGGTCCAGGTGTGTTCATGCACAACTTAATCCCAGCAGTCAGGAGAGAGAGGCATGCAGATCTCGGAGTTCTAGTCGGTGAGATAAAAGGCAGGGCAGCAGAGTAGAGTGTGTGGTGGCAGTTCTGTTTCTGTAGCTCAGAGGCAGTATTTACAAGGAAAGTTTTACAGAGACGGACAAAAAAGAACAAATAAGACCCAGGTGAAGACAGAACAAGCCAGAAAATGAGAAGGAGCCAAAAGATTAAAACAGATGGCCAGAGTTAGTTGGAGTCGAAGCAGAACATATCAGTGAGGAGGTAAGAGGATTCATTTTCAGTCAGCTTGGCGAAGAGTTTGGGCCAGAATAGCTGTGTTGAACCACCTAGCCAGATTTCAGAAAGAACTAGAAAGGATGAGCTTTTTTAACAATAAGCCTCAAAGACGTTGCCAATTATATCAGGTAATTAAAAATTACTTTTCCAGTATGGGATTATTCTATAATATTTTATGCTGCAATACCATGATTGTTTCAATAACAAAATTTTTATTTATCTATAACATTTGATAAATATATAAAATAATATATATCAAATATATATATGTATATATATATATATATATATATATATATACATATATATATAAATCTTGATTTGGGATGTATAATACATTCAATTTTTTCTTAGCTAGCCTGTAATTTGTAAATAGAAGGGCTACTGATTTCTGTGAATTAATATTTTATTCAGCTAAATTTCTGAAAGTGTTTTTCATCTGTGGGAGTTTCCTGTTGGAATATTTTGGGTCACTTATATATAATATCATATCACCTGCAAATACAGACACTTGACTTCTTTCTTTTCAATTCATATCAACCTGTTTTATATATTATATATATAAATATATATAATTATATATATGTTCTCCAATCTGCTTCTTTCTGTGTTAAATATACCATATAAATACATTAATTACATTCTTATCATATTCCAAGGATAAGTGGATTGAATCAGAAAAACATTAAAATATTTAGTTAGAATATTAAAACCAGCAAGCAATATTTTTAAGATAAAGCTTGACTTTTGAATTCTTAAGTAGTGTAGCACAAAAAGAATATGTCATGTCATGAATACGCTTCCTATTACACGGGGAGGATTATACTTTAATTTACCAAGAAAACATGGTGTGGTTGATGAAAACAAATATTGATTATAATGAGCAGTTTCTTTCATGTTTCTTTGTTCATTTGCATTGTTTTCTATATGAGATACCCCACAGCTTAGAGAATTAAAAATCCAGCCTTTCAAGTACCAATATAAATCCTCTTTGCAACAGTATCAATAAACATGTATGTGTTAGTATTGTGTTTACTCCTGTTTCACAGAGCATCTATCTAGCCTGTGGCTTGATATTATCTCTATTTTGTTTTGGGATGTATGATGTGTGTTTGTCTACTATTGTCTTTTCAATATGTGAACTTCTTTGGAAAATAATATGCTTTATGATTATTTTGCTTATTTTAGCATATGTATTGCTTTATTGCTTTGTGATTTCCCTTACAGAATGAATAGATGTACTCTAATATGTTAATTGAAATTATTTAAGAAGATATTAACCATTCATAAACTACAAATGATTTACAGAAAAAAAATACAACAAATTCCTTTTAAGGGAAATTGTATAGTCCAACTTCAACAGTTTTAGCAGCTACATATAACTTGTTTATTTTGCATACTCCACTCATATGGCATGAATTAATGGTGTATGTACATTTTACTTTCTGTATTTCTCAACTTTATTCATAAATTTTAAGTGTGTTCACTAATGATCTCTTTTACCTTGTCTACTTTTGCTTATTTATTTTTAAATGTGAAAAATCTTCCCTTTCTGTAGGTTGGGCCTACAATTGGAAAGTCATTATGCAGCGTAATTCTGCCTTTACTCATCACATATAGTGAAGTTTGAAATTCATCAGGATATATTACAGTAACTATAAATTTATGAAGAAATATGTCCATCATATGAGAGAGTATTCATGTAACACTGTGTCATCAATTCCATCCAATATGTATCTTATCATCCTGAATCAGTTTTCATTGATTTCAATAGCAGCAGTCGTACTTCACTGTAAATACAATTACCTACAACAATGAACATCTTTACAAGATATCCCTGATACTACAATTTTGGTAATTTGACTTTGGAGGTAAACAACAAATGTGTAATATGACATAAGTTCCCCTGAATTGTAGAAAATTCATTGTGATTGGACTATTAATTGCTAACTACTAGTGAATCAAGAGAAGATAAACCCTACAAGAAAACCTACTAAGAAGCTTCTTTATGTGACAGCAGAAAGAATATTTGTCTATAAATCCTTCCCTAAAGAAGATGCTAGAAGAAAAATTCCAAAATAAAGAGGTTAATTGTGCCCATGAAAACACAGAAATAAAAAAAATCCCAAACCAGTAAAATCAAAGAAAAGCAGCATACACACACACACACACACACACACACTCACCACCAATCCTGTCCACCACATCACCAACAATAAAAACAACAGAGACCAAGAATTAATGGTGAATTCTCAATACTAATGGTCTCAATCTGAATAAAAAGACACACATTAGCAGAATGGATACAAAATCAGGATCTATATTTCAGTTGTATATAAGAAACAAATTTCACCTAAAGAGATGTTCATCATCCTTAGTCATTAGGGAAATGCAAATCAAAACAACCCAGAGATTCCATCTCACACCAGTCAGGATGGCTAAGATCAAAAACACAGGAGACAGCAGTTGTTGGAGAGGATGTGGAGAAAGAGGAACACTCCTCCACTGCTGGTGGAATTGCAAGCTGGTACAACCACTCTGGAAAGCAGTCTGGTGGTTCCTCAGAAAACTGGGCATGACACTCCCGGAGGATCCGGCTATACCACTCCTGGGCATATACCCAGAGGCTTTACCTGCATGCAATAAGGACACATGCTCCACTATGTTCATAGCAGCCTTATTTATAATAGCCAGAAGCTGGAAAGTATCCAGATGTCCCTCAACAGAGGAATGGATTCAGAAGATGTGGTATATCTACACAACGGAATACTATGCAATTAAAAACAATGAATTCACAAAATTCCTAGGCAAATGGTCAGAACTTGAAAATATCATCCTTAGTGAGGTAACCCAATCACAAAAGAACACACATGGTATGCAGTCACTGATAAGGGGATAATTAACCCAGAACCTCGGAATACCCTAGACACAATTCGCATATCAATAGATTTCCAAGAAGATGGGAGGAGAGACCCCTGGTCCTGGAAAGACTGGATGTAGGGGAATGCCAGGACAGAGAAACGAGAGGGGGTTGAATGGAGAAAAGAGGGAGGGAAGGGGGCTTATGGGACTTTCGGGAAGGGAGGAAACGGGAAAGGGGAAATGATTTGGAATGTAAATTAAAAAAAAATAAAATATAAAAAAAAAAGAAGTGTATGCTAGTTTAGAAGTATCCAACCACTGAGATAGTTAGGCATATTAAAAACTAAAAAAAAAAAAAAAAAAAGAAACAAACTTCAACTACAGGGTTAAATATTATTTCAGGGTAAGGGGCTGGAAAAATATATACCATGCAAACGGACTTTAGAAACAACCTGATATAATATAGTCATTTTAATCCCTAACAAAATAGACTTCATACCAAAATGAATAAATAGTGATGGGGAAGGACACTACATTCTCATCAAAGGATAAATTGACCAAGATGACATTTTAATTCTTAATGTCTAACCTCCAAACAGAGAGGCAACCAAGTTTATACAGCTTATATTGCATAGGGACACTCAAATACAGAGTGGTGGTGGGAGACTTCAAAAATTCACCCTCACCAATAAACAGCCCATCCAGACAAAAACTAAACATTAAAATACTGGAGGTAAGAGGCATTATAAATCAAATGGGCTTGCCAGGCAGTGGTGGTGCACACCTTTAATCCTAGCACTTGGGAGGCAGAGGCAGGCAGATTTCTGAGTTCGAGGCCAGCCTGGTCTACAAAATGAGTTCCAGGACAGCCAGACCTACACAGAGAAGCCATGTCTCAAATGGACCTAACACATATCAAATATTTACATACTTAAAACTAGCACCAAATATATCTTCTTTTAAACACCTTGTGGAGCTTTCCTCAAAATTGACAATACATTTGAAAACCTAACAACTCTCAGCAGATAAAAGAAAATTAAATTAACTTTCAGCATTCTATCAGAACATCATGTATTAAAGCTGGATATCACAACAACAGAAACAACAGAAAGCTGACAAACAGATGGAAACTGAATAACTCTCTCCTGAACAAAAATTTGTCAATACAGAAATAAATGAATTTAGCATTTTCTAAAGTTCAATGAAAATGATTATATTGTATACCCAAAGGGATGGAACCTGATGAAAGCAGTGCTATGAAGAAAGTTCATAACATTTAGTGATTGAATGAGGAAATTGGAGAGATTTCATACTAGAAACTTTACCACGCACCTGAAAGCTCTAGGACAAAATGAAGTAAGCACATCCAAGAGGAGTAGATGGTAAAAAATAATCAAACTGAGGGTTGAAACACATAAAATAGGAAAAAAAAAAGAAGTCAAAATATCAGTGAAACAAAAAGTTGGTTCTTTCAGAAAATCAACATAATAGAAAACCCTTGTGGAAACAAACAAAAAGATAGAGATTATTCAAATTAAAACTGTAGTGAAAGAGATTTGGGACATAAAAACACTCAAAGAATAAATTCATAGAATCATATGGCACAATTAAGAAATGTCATTCTCCCAAACTGGAAAAGTACAAAACAAGTGGATAATTTTCTCCATAGTTACGACTTACAAGTTGAAACTGAGACCAGATAAACAATTTTAATAGACCTACACAGATTCAGTTTTAATAATTCCTATAGAAATAGAAGCATCCATTACAAATCTCTCAACCAAAAAAAGCACCAGGCCAGATTGTTTTAGTGCAAAAATCTACCAGAATTTTAAAGAAGAGTTAACATCACTGCTACTTAAATTATTTCAAAACTTGAAAGAGAATGTCAAAGTCATTTTATGATACAGTTACTTTGATATCTAAATTACAAAGATTCAACAAAGACAATTTGCATTACGTATATGTAAATAGAAAATTTTAAATATTCAAACAGAATCCAAGAAAGTATCAAAATAATCATCAATCATTGTTAGGTAGACTTTATCCCAATGAGTCTGAGATGTTATAATATATGAAAGTCAATCAATGTAATGCAGCATATAAACAAACTGAAAAATTATGATCATTTCATTAGATGCTGAAAAAACCTTTAACAAATTCCAGTGCTTCTTCTTGATGATAATCTTGGGGAGATTAGGGATTCAAGGGATAAATATAAAAATAATAAATGCAATTTAGAGTAAGCCTATAGTAAACATCAAATTAAATGCAGAGGACCTCAAAGCAATTCCAATAAAATCAGGAAGCAGAAAATGTTGTGCCCTCTCTCCATATCTATTCAATATAGTACTTGAAATTTTAGCTAGAGAAAGAAAGCTAGAAAAAGAAAGGAAATTAAAAGGATACAATTTGGGAAGGAAGAAGTCTTGCAGATGACATGATAGTATACGTAAATAACTTAAAATTTCCACTAGGAAATTCCTACAGTTGATAAATGCTTTTAGAAATGTGGTTGTATACAAGATTAACTAATACAACAAATCAGTAGCCTTCCAGTATACACATGACAAAGAGACTGAGAAATTCATCAGAAAAAACTAAAACTTTCACAATACTCACAAAAAATATAAAATATCTTGAGACCACTCTATCCAAGCAAGTGAAAGACTTGTATGAGAAACACTTAAAATCTTTGAAAAAGGAAACTGAAGATGATATAAGAAGATGGGAAGAACTTCCATGTTTACGGATTAGTAGGTTTAACATAGTATAAAGTGGTCATCCTATCAAAAGACAAGATACAGTTTTAATGCAATCCTCATCAAAATCTCAAATTTTTAACTTCACATGGAAAAACAAAACAAAGAAGCAAGAAAACAAACAAACAAATAAAGAAAACAGGTTACCTGAAACAGTCCTGAACAACCAAATATCAAACTAATGCAGAAATCCTTGAATTCAAGTTGTACTACAGAACAATAGTAGTAAAAACACATGGTATTGGCATAAATTCTTAGATGCAGGTCAATAGAATGGAATCAAATATTCAGATTTAAATCCACACCCCTTTGGACACTGTTTTTTTATGTTGTTGTTGTTTTTTTTTTTTTCATAAAAAATCCAGAAATACATAGAGAGAAAAGAAAGAATCATTAAAAAATGGTGTTAGTCAAACAATTTATTATCCTACACAAAACTCATTTAACTGGATCATAGACATCAATGTATAAAGCATAAACTGAGCCTGATTTGAGAGAACATGGGGAAGATCCTTGAATGTAATGGCATAGGAGACCATTGAACAGAACATTAATAGCACAAACATTAATATGAATAATTAATAAATACCACCTCATGAAAATGAAGTTTCTGTAAGGCTAAGGGCACGATCAATTGGACAAAGTTGCAAGTTTCCAAATGCAGTAAGATATTTACCAACATTATATCTGATAGAGACCTAGTATCTGAAATATATGAAGAACTGGAAAAGTAGATATTAAAAAATCAAATAATATGGGCACGGGGAGAATTTCCTGAACAGAACTCCAATAGCTTATGCTCTAAGATCAAGAATAGACAAATGGGACCTCATTAAATTACAAAGTTTTTGCAAGGTAAAAGACACTGTCGAAAAGACAAAACGGCAACCAACTAAATGGGAAATGATCTTTACCAACCCTACATCCGACAGAGGGCTAATATCCAATATATACAAAGAACTCAAGAAGTTAAACTCCAGAAAGGCAAGTAACCCTATTAAAAATGGGGTACAGAGCTAAACAAAGAGTTCTCACCTGAAGAATATCTAATGGCTGAGAAGCACCTAAAGAGATGTTCATCATCCTTAGTCATTAGGGAAATGCAAATCAAAACAACCCTGAGATTCCATCTCACTCCAGTCAGGATGGCTAAGATCAAAAACACAGGAGACAGCAGTTGTTGGACAGGATGTGGAGAAGGAGGAACACTCCTCCACTGCTGGTTGAATTGAAAGCTGGTACAACCACTCTGGAAAGCAGTCTGGCGGTTCCTCAGAAAACTGGGCATGACACTCCCGGAGGATCTGGCTATACCACTCCTGGGCATATACCCAGAGGCTTTACCTGCATGCAATAAGGACACATGCTCCACTATGTTCATAGCAGCCTTATTTATAATAGCCAGAAGCTGGAAAGAACCCAGATGTCCCTCAACGCAGGAATGGATTCAGAAGATGTGGTATATTTACACAATGGAATACTACTCTGCAATTAAAAACAATGAATTCACGAAATTCCTAGGCAAATGGTCAGAACTTGAAAATATCATCCTTAGTGAGGTAACCCAATCACAAAAGAACACACATGGTATGCAGTCACTGATAAGGGGATATTAACCCAGAATCTCGGAATACCCTAGACACAATTCGCATATCAATAGATTTCTAAAAAGATGGAAGGAGAGACCCCTGGTCCTGGAAAGACTGGATGTAGGGGAATGCCAGGACAGAGAAACGAGAGGGGGTTGAATGGGGAAAAGAGGGAGGGAAGGGGGCTTATGGGACTTTCGGGGAGGGAGCAAACAAGAAAGGGGAAATGATTTGGAATGTAAATAAAAAAACTTAGAAAATAAAATTAAAAAAAAATCAAATAATCTAATCAATAAATGGGATATAGATCTAAAAAGGAAATTCTCAGTAGAGCAATCTCCAATGGTTGAGAAATAATTAAAGAAATGTTCAACGTGCTTAGCCATTAAGAAAGTACAAATCAAAACTGTTAGCACTCTGTCTACGCTCTGCCCCACAGTTACCTGCCAACAGCCAGGTATGCCTGACTCACTGTAAAGGGGGCTGTTTGCCCACTCCTCTCTTTTCCTACTCTCTCTTGCCTTCCTGCTCCTGCTCTGTCCTCTTTTCCCTTCGCCCCACCCTCTCTACATGTGCTCATGGCTGGCCTCTACTCTCCTCCTCCTCCTCCTCCTCCTGCTCTGAGAAAACTAAAAGGATTGCAAAATCAGAGGAAAAGGAGGACTCCAGAAGAACACAACCCTCCAAGTCAACTAATCAAGGCACATATGAGCTCACAGGGATTGAAGGAACATGCACAGAGTTTACATGGGTATATATATATATACCCATGTAATATATATATTAGCTTACTATTTTATGGGACTCCTTACTGTGATAATAAGTGGATATCAGACACTACCTTCTGCTCCTGAGACTCTTTCTGCTGCGTTGCTATGTCCAACTTTGATGTGAAAATTTTGTCTTATTTTATTATATTTTATTTTGTTCAGTCTAGTTGTTCTCTTAGAAGTCTACTCCTTTCTAATGAGATACAGAAAGCGAGTGTATCAAAAGAGGAGGGAATATGGAGATTAAATGAAAGGAGTAGAGGGACTGGAAACTATGTATATTGTATGAGAAAAAGAATGTATTTCAATTAGTACATAAATAAGAAAAATAAAAGGGAAAATTATATCTAAATCATAATAATACTCTTTTTAACTTATACATCTTCATGCATGCATCATTTGTCTTCCAAATCATTTGTTTTCTGAACAATCATATATTATTCGGTGGTAGACAGATACTTTTTATAAGTTTCAGCTATTAAAATCCATTTACATCAACAAAAATATTAATTTATATAAGTGCTTACAATTCATTGTACTATAAAAAAGGTCAAAATGGAAGGGAAAAAAGTAAAATCTAGTATAAATGGCATGAGAATTTTATATACAAAATTTTTAATTCTTCCAATACTTGCTTTTAAATTAACTGATGCCATAGGTGTAAAACCAACCACTTAAGCATACTGGGAGCTCAGCCACGGGCTGGGTCCTCTCTGAAGCAGTCAGTAGGGAAAGAGTGTCAATGGGGCAAGATTTAGTCTTGGAAGATATTAGGATTTCTTTCTATAATAACATTTACCTGTCTTGATTTTAAGTTACTTTGAAGCCAGAAGTAGCAAGCCTCTGTGCCTCTTGACAGTTGTTTTACACAGCAGGGGTTTAAGTAAAGAATTAATTTATGAGTCTTCTTTCTTTCTTGCCCAGAAGCCTTACCTCTTACTTGTCAGGTAGAGGGAGATTTGGAGCAATAAACTTTTATTGAACAAGGAGAAGAAAGTCATGCTCAGTGGAAGGAAAATCTTTTACATAGCAAATGTACATAGTCTCATAAACATCCATACACACGTTCATTCACATATACTCATATACCTTCATGCATTCTTGTTGGATCTGACTATTTATATGTCACAAAATTACATACTTGTACACACACACACACACACACACACACACACACACACACACACACACACACCTATGATGTAAAAGGCCAAGCACCACTGCAGAAAGAACTTACTCATTCTGCACGAAAAATGAGCTCCAATATTCATTGTTTAGAGAAAGAAAAGGCTTCTACCCTTTTATTGGTAAATGAATTAAATACAAGTCTATAAGAAAAAAGGCTCTGTCCTCTTTAGTAAGACTGAGCATGCCTTGCTGTTGAAAAGACCTATTTTGTCCCACGGGAAGGAAGAGCTTGCCTGCTCTTTCTGCTCTCCGTGCATCTTACTTGCCTCTATTTATCTTTCTCTTATACTCTGTTATATTTTGCTATTCTTTTGTGTCTAAATTTCTTTTTGCATTTTGCATTCTACTCTCTCTTTCTGTCCTTGCCTAATGTTAGCATTCCCAACATTACTAGTTTTTGCACCATTTTTAGAAAAATGGATTACATGTTTTTTTCCAAGAATTCTTTTGTACAAAAGTACAAACATGAATTCAAATCATACATTGAATATGAAGTTTACAACAGAGATGTTTACATGTGTTCCTATTAAGATTAGTTATCTAACTAGACACTTATTTTATTTTCTGTCACTATCTCCACAGGTTAATTGAAAGTTAAAAATAATGATTCCTGTGACTAAGTTAGCATTGATGTTTTACATAGATATACCCAGTCGATATTTTTTCTTCCTTATACCTACAATAAAACATTATTTTTCTTTTATGACCTAAGCCTCTAGGAATGTGTTTCCAAGTTGCAAATGCCTTTCTGTCTCAGAAGCAATTAACTCTTGACACATGAAGATTAGCAGAGTTCTAAGTACTTTTTATATCAGAGAAGACTTTCATAGCAGTTCTACTATAAAGGACTTAAGAATTCTTATTGAATCATCATTAAGAATTAAGAAATCATCTATTTGTCTATATAGCATTACTATAACATAGTACATTTTTGTTGATCTTCAGAAATCTGTTCATAGGGTGGGCTGATGCCCAGGGATTATGTAATACTAGTTTTATAAGGGCAGGAAGGGTACATCAGATGCAGGAATCATTTCTTGAGATTTGTCCTATGGGCCATGCCTCTCAAAGGCTTATTCATCATAGTTCCATGGTGAAACATTTCTGGAGGAACACCTGCTAGCCTTTTAATGTCTCTTAGATGGTTCCTACCAGAAGCAGAGAATCAGAGGGAATACATCTCTGTGGGAACTGATAGTTTCTTAGCTAAAGGTACATCCTTACTACCTCATAAATCTTTCCCACACTTACATTTTGGGAGTTTGACTGGCTTAATCTTGTGAATGTTTTGTGCATGTAGACACAGGCACTTTGAGTTTAGTTGCAAAGGCCCTGTCATGTGTAATAAATACTACTTTTGGTATAATCACTCTTCTTTGCTAATGGTCTCTCAGTCTTATGGGCAAGATATGTGAAACATATTTGGCCTATTTAGATATGAACTTTTTTCACAGTCTTCTCTTTTCTTCATATTAGCCAATTTTTAAGCACTATCTACTACAAAAATCAAATTGTTTGATGAAGGATAGGAGATCTGCTAACTTATGCGTTTAAATATAAGAATTCAAAGTATGTTATCTAACAATCCCCACCCCAAAATAGAATCTCCCTAAGGTTCTATATTATAGGCAAACATTGTGTTTTGGGCACATTAATGGTTGTAAGACTGAGTTCCTTCTTGTGGAGTAGTAAAATCCAATTTCTTAGGTCCAATTTCTTAAATTCAATAAGAAAGTGGTTAAGCATACTTAATGCATATACCACTATTAGAATAGTGGTCATGACTTACCCAGACAATCTGTATTTAACTGACATGGTTGACATCTGGGTAAGACTAATAGGTACTTTTCTCTCCTTGTAGAATGCACTCTGAAAGGTCCACAGTATTAATGAACGTTTCAAGTCAGTATGTGCTTATGTTCCTTCTGTTCTGTGTCTCATTTATGTGTTTTCTTCAGCAATAGCATCTTATTATCAAGTCTCATGGTTAACCAAATTCAGTGACAATAGTTTGAGTGTTATGAATGGAAACGTATTGAAAACCAACTTAAAAATATATACTGTAGCTTGAAATATACTTTTTATTAGATATCTAGTAATATCTGGGAAAATTAATTCTGATTATAAGGTAAGTTTGGTCAAAGTCCTTTTATATGTATAGCTACATTTTTAAGAAGCTTATACAGTATGGTTTTGAATACAGATTTTTCAGAAGTCTGTGCTATTCTTGAGGTATCATTTCCCATTTTGCTTTCTTTACTCTGAGGTCCTACTCTACATTCAATTAAAACTTTCCATTATTCCCTTTTCCTTAGTATATATCCTTCTTCCTTTGAAGTCCCCTGCTATGATACTTTACTAGTTTTCTAACACTAATTGGCATTCTAAAATATATATGTAAAAAGTCACAGCTAGCATCCACATACAAGAAAAAAACACAGCATTTGCCTTTCATAGTAGGGTTTACCTTAGAGTGATTGTTTCCAGTTCTATAATTTAGCCAAGAATTTCATACTTTTATTTTCTTACAGCTAATTAATAGTTCCTTATGCATATGTACCTCTGTTCATTATCCATTCATCAGTTGATGGACATCTAGACAAGAGAACACATAACACGAGAAGAAAAATTATGGTAGAAAAAGTAGTAGGGAAAACAGAGAAGAGAATGAAGGGTAGACATTACCAAAACACATTATATGTATATATTTCATTCTTGATCAATAGACTTATAAAAATAATAAACATAGATTGGATTTATTTTTTGTAGCTATATAGCACTTACTAAATTTATAATAAAGTGCCATAAATAATTCACGTGGACTTATAGCCATCAATAAGACTGTAGGGATGAATAAGTAAAGTAAGAAGAAAAAAACTCCACAAAAGAAAGCAAATATTCAAGACTATAACTTGCTTTCTACAAGAATTTCAAATAACTAACATTAATGATAATAAAATTGCTCCTTAAATAGGAAAGACAATAATGTTTACAAACTCTTTTTAATGAAATCAGTATTAATATGATGCCAAAATCAGATAAGGATACAAGTATAGCCCCTAAATTGTAGAAGAAGTATATATAACTCTCTCAAGTGTACATAGATTCAAAAATTTCCCCCAAATATTTTCAAATAGAATATAGGCATGTATTTTAAAAGTAATTTACCTTGATCAAGTTAATATAATTCCAGACACTCAGAGATAGTTCAAAGGAATAAACTAATGGATTTAATACATCAGATAAATGCTAACAAGGACACAATCACATAAAACATTTTATTGTCACAATTGAACCAAAAGAGAGGCCTTTGAGAAAACTCACAGTAAGAGTAACAAAAAGGTAGTCATGGACAGAGTATAATTTGATACAATAACTGTTATATACAACAAATATGTAGCAAATATAATGCTACACATAGAAAATCTCAAAATCATCCTCTCTATGATCATGAATAAGAGAGAGATATTCACTCTACCCAGTCCTACTCCAGATAGTTCTTGAAAACTTAATCTAGAGTAAAGAAAAGGAAATAAATGCATTACTAATGGGAAAAGAATTAAACGATTAACAGATCAAAACGAAGTTAGGGGAATCAAGTTTTTTAAATAACTTCTAAGAAGTTCTTAGGAATAAGGTTAAACCAGAATGAAAAATGACTTATACAATTAAGATTGTAAGACATTGAAGAAAAAAAAATGAGAAAGATACTAGAAAATGAGAAGACATCCCTGCTTATAGATCAGAAAATCATATTGTGAAAATGGCTATCCATCAAAAGAAATCTACTTATTCAATCCAATTACAATAAAATGCCCAGGATTATCTTCAAAGCTAAAAAATTTATTTTAAGATTAATATGAAAACGCAAAAGACAAAACATTCTGGGAAGAAAACATACTGTAAGGCTATAACCACATACAATTTTGCGTCTTAACCTCATAAACATATGCCAAAAAGCATGATATTTAAACAAAAGTCAGTATGTTTCAATAGAAGAAACAGATATTAATGTGCCCAAATACATAGACATGAATTTTTAAAATATATATTGGTAAATAAGTCAACATCTTCAACGAATGCCTTTCGGCACTAGATTTCAGAATAGAGAAGAATGGAACTATTTTGTTATTTCTCATCTTGCACAAAACTCAACTCTTTATTAAAAAATACAACATGAGACCTAGTTCTTTGCATCTACTAGAATACCAAAGTAGAAAATATAATTTAACATGTTGCTATAAGTAGAGACAGTCTAGAAAAGATTTACAGTAAAGAGGAAAATAAGACCAACACGTGACAAATGTGACTTCATAAACTAAAATTTTCTTTACTCCAAACAAAACTATTAATGGAATAAAGGAGCACAAAAATGATAAAAAATTTCTATTTAATGTCTATTATCTAGTATCAGTTTGCAAAAATTAAACATAAATAAAGAACCCAACATAATCAAAAATAGACTATAGAGCTAAACAGTGACATCTCCCAGAAATAATATACAGTACAGAGTCATCTCTCTATATCTCTCTCAATATATGACTTTCTGAGACTTCAGAAAATGCAGATTGAAACTATTTTAAGATAGCATCTCATCCCAGTCAGAACGACAGTCATCATGAATATGAGTGATAAATTATAGCTAAAATCGTGGAAAGGAAGAACATTTATTAATTGTTGGTTGGGTGGCAAACCAGTGCAGCTATTTGAAAATAAGTCTGGGTGTCTCTCGCAAAACCAGAAATAAAATCTATACCACTTTTAGACAAAGTCACCTCAAATCTACATCATATTGCAAGGTGAATTCCTTTCTAATTTATTCACAATAGCTAGTATGTAGAAAAAGCCTAAATAACCATCGAGTGATAAGTAAACAATGAAAACTTTGTACATTACAAAATGTAATAACTAGTAAAAGTATGAAACTTCCAGAAAATAGATGAAAAGTGGATAATTAATAATATTTTAAGTAACCAAGACTGAGAAGGACAAATGTTCTCAGAGAAATCAGTCCTAAAAACTTATATGCATACCACATTCTATAAAGTTCCAAAAGAATTGCAAAGGAAGAGTTTAAAATATATACAAACCATAAATTAGGGTGAAAATCTATGAAATAACTCACTCTAGACTTGATATAATAGTTGCAACCATGAACTCACAATTATTTTTACTGGGCTTGTAGGAAACTTACTAAGTAACCAATCAATTTTAGACTGGAGAGGTGTCCTTCAGGGACTTTCACTCACTGTTGAGCTATCACCGATTTATATATTTGGGTAAAAAGCAAAACACTATCTTCGATTGTGTACCCACTGAGAAGTCAGTGAAAAGCACCAACATTATGATCATACAGAGAGAACTGTATAAAGTTAGAGGAATAGATATGGACACAGAAATAGATTTAAAAGGAAGGCAGGTGTAGATGGGGTGGAAATGGGAGGTAGTAAGGTATGACCATGGTCCATATTCACTATATACATAGGTGAGCACATTGAAGATCAAGGTCAAGATTAAGATAGATTTTAAAATAGAGTTAAAGAAATTTTGACAATGAGCACATATACAAAAGACTAGAAAAAATAAACAAAAATGATCATACCAATCTTGGTTATTGATTAAGTCACTTCACAGAGCTCTGTGTATAGTTATTGGAGAAAGGCATTAGATATGAAAATTAGATATAATGAGAAATCTAAAATCATTTCTTAAGATTTTAACATTAAGAATATAGTACTAGAATAGAAGTTGTCATTGGAAGTCTTCCAACCAAAAAAAGCAAGGGCCAGATGGTTTTAGTGCAGAATTCTATCAGACTTTCAAAGAAGACCTAACACCAATACTCTTCAAACTGTTCCACAAAATAAAAACAGAAGGAACACTACCCAACTCGTTCTATGAAGCCACAATTACACTAATACCAAAAGCACACAAAGATCCTACAAAGAAAGAGAATCTCAGGTCAATCTCTCTTATGAATATCGATGCAAAAATACTCAATAAAATACTTGCCAACCGAATCCAAGAACATATCAAAATGATCATTCACTACGATCAAGTAGGCTTCATCCCAAGGATGCAGGCATGGTTCAATATAAGGAAATCCATCAATGTAATCCACTATATAAACAATCTCGAAGAAAAAAATCACATGGTCATCTCATTGGATGCTGAGAAAGCATTTGACAAAATTCAGCATCCTTTCATGCTAACGGTCTTGGAAAGATCAGGAATTCTAGGCCCATATCTAAACATAGCAAAAGCAATTTACAGCAAACCAGTAGCCAGCATCAATCTAAATGGAGAGAAACTTGAAGCAATCCCACTAAAATCAGGGACTAGACAAGGCTGCCCTCTCTCTCCATATCTTTTCAATATAGTACTTGAAGTTCTAACTAGAGCAATTAGACAACAAAAAGAGGTCAAAGGGATACAAATTGGAAAGGAAGAAGTCAAACTATCACTATTTGCAGACGATATGATAGTATACTTAAGCGACCCAAAGAACTCCACCAGAGAACTCCTACAGCTGATAAACGACTTCAGCAAAGTGGCCGGATATAAAATCAACTCAAGCAAGTCAGTAGCCTTCCTATACTCAAAGGATAAGCAGGCTGAGAAAGAAGTAAGAGAAATGATACCCTTCACAATAGCCACAAACCATATAGAGTATCTCAGCGTGACTCTAACCAAACAAATGAAAGATGTATGACAAGAACTTCAAGTCTCTGAAGAAAGAAATTGAAGAAGACCACAGAAGATGGAAAAATCTGCCATGCTCATGGATTGGCAGGATTAATATAGTGAAAATGACCATCTTGCCAAAAGTAATATACAGATTCAATGCAATCCCCATCAAAATCCCAACTCAATTCTTCATAGAGTTAGAAAGAGCAATTCAAAAATTCATCTGGGATAACAGAAAGCCCAGAATAGCTAAAACTATTCTCAAGAGTAAAAGAACCTCTGGGGAAATCAGTATCCCGGACCTCAAGCTGTACTACAGAGCAATAGTGTTAAAAACCGCATGGTATTGGTACAGTGACAGGCATGTAGATCAGTGGAACAGAATTGAAGACCCAGAAATGTATCCACACTCCTATGGTCACCTGATCTTTGACAAAGGAGCTAAATCCATCCAGTGGAAAAAAGATATCCTTTACAACAAATGGTGCTGGCTCAACTGAAGGTCAACATGCCGAAGAATGCAAATTGATCCATTCTTATCTCCTTGCACTAAGCTCAATTCCAAGTGAATCAAGGACCTCCACATAAAACCAGACACACTGAAACTAATAGAAAGGAAACTAGGGAAGACACTTGAACATATGGGCACAGGGGAGAATTTCCTGAACAGAACTCCAATAGCTTATGCTCTAAGATCAAGAATAGACAAATGGGACCTCATTAAATTACAAAGTTTTTGCAAGACAAAAGACACTGTCAAAAAGACAAAGCGGCAACCAACTAACTGGGAAATGATCTTTACCAACCCTACATCCGACAGAGGGCTAATATCCAATATATACAAAGAACTCAAGAAGTTAAACTCCAGAGAGGCAAGTAACCCTATTAAAAAATGGGGTACAGAGCGAAACAAAGAGTTCTCACCTGAAGAATATCTAATGGCTGAGAAGCACCTAAAGAGATGTTCATCATCCTTAGTCATTAGGGAAATGCAAATCAAAACAACCCTGAGATTCCATCTCACACCAGTCAGAATGGCTAAGAACAAAAACACAAGGAGACAGAAGTTGTTGGCGAGATTGTAGAGAAAGAGGAATACTCCTCCGCTGCTGGTGGAATTGCAAGCTGGTACAACCACTCTGGAAAGCAGTCTGGCGGTTCCTCAGAAAACTGGGCATGACACTCCCGGAGGATCTGGTTATACCACTCCTGGGCATATACCCAGAGGTTTTACCTGCATGCAATAAGGACACATGCTCCACTATGTTCATAGCAGCCTTATTTATAATAGCCAGAAGCTGGAAAGAACCCAGATGTCCCTCAATGGAGGAATGGATTCAAAAGATGTGATATATTTACACAATGGAATACTACTCTGCAATTAAAAACAATGAATTCACGAAATTCCTAGGCAAATGGTCAGAATTTGAAAATATCTTCCTTAGTGAGGTAACCCAATCACAAAAGAACACACATGGTATGCAGTAACTGATAAGGGGATATTAACCCAGAATCTCGGAATACCCAAGACACATTTTGCATATCAATAGATTTTTAAGAAGATGGAAGGAGAGACCCCTGGTCCTGGAAAGACTGGATGTAGGGGAAAGCCAGGACAGAGAAAGAGAGGGGGTTGAATGGGAAAAAGAGGGAGGGAAGGGGGCTTATGGGACTTTCGGGGAGGGAGGAAACAGGAAAGGGGAAATGATTTGGAATGTAAATAAAAAAAAACTTAGAAAATAAAATTTAAAAAAAATAAATAAATAAACATAAAAAAAGAATATAGTACTAGGTAAACTTACTCTTTTTATTGTATATTTTACTTATTTACATTTCAAATGTTATCCCCTTTCCTGGTTTCCCCTCTGCCAACCACCTATCACATCCCCCTACCCCTGCTTCTATGAAGGTGCTCCCGCACCCACTTCTGCCTCACCACCCTAGAATTCCCCTACACTGGGGCATCAAGCCTTCACAGGACCAACAGCCTCCCCTCTCATTGATGCCAGATAAGGCCATCCTGTGCTATTACATATGCGGCTGTAGTTGTGGGTCCCTCCACATGTATTGTTGAGGCAATGTAAATGTGTTAGTTATTTGATATTCAGCAAAGACTACATCTCTTCCTCTAAAGACACTTGATGATGTACTATTTAATGAATCTTAAGTTATATAATGTTTCTGTATTTTATATCCTGGTGATAGAGAACATCCTAGAGAACAACAAATAAACTTTCTTTAATGTCTGTATTTTCATAAGCACCGAACCAAATACAATGCTACATTATCCACTTTAAATCTAAGAAGACTCGCATTAAGTTGCATATTTAATTTATCAGTGGAAAATAGAAAAATATGTGTCAAAGAAATTAGACGATGACTGTTCTAAATCAATCTACCAGTGTATGATATGACACCACATTTTCTCCAAAGAGCTGAAGTGTTAGAAAAGGTGTATTGAACATGAATAAATCACATTGCAATTTTTATGTATTGTAAATTAATAAATTATCTACAAGATCCCAAGTGTACTCTGATTTGATTTAATGCAATTTGAAGAACAGAAATGTATCTTATTGACTTTCATTTGCAATTATTCCACCCTGCATTGTGTACCCATAATATCCGAGATGTGTATCAATAGCAATGTACATTTTTATGAATAAACACCTGAAGAAACTGAAACAAACAGCTGCTGCCCATGATAGTTTTCATCTTTTGTGATTTCATACATTGCCCATTACAATCTGCCCTTAGATGGCATGGGCTGTAATCATTTCTCTCATAGCTATAATACAGACATCATAGAGGCTCCAGAGGAGGCATATTGCTGATCATGGTGGTATTCTCTACCTTAATTATGCACTATATTTGCATTATTGAGAGCGCTATTGCTGCCAAGGAACTGTTATGATGTCAATGCAATTACACTGATATCATGCTGTCTCAGCATTGTTCAAAGGCAAGAACCTTACTATGCAAAATCTAATCAAAATGCAATTGGATATTTATATCACTTCTATCAAAAGGATATTTGACATAAATCAAGTGTTCTCTCTTAAAGACTGCATAAGAATTTAAATACAGCATAATCAGCTTGCTGGGAAGTTACTGTACATGCAGATTTATATTGGTAATAACATTTAATTGGAAAAATAAAATTGATACTAGTTAAGTATTTGTAACAATAGAATTTACAATCTTCCATGACTCAACTCAAAAAATAGCTATTGAAATACTTGTGTGCTCATATATGCCTTATTTGATTAATGAAACATTTGCTTATTGAATATAATAAAACCTTTTGAAAAATGTGCAGGGTAAGAAGGTGGACACTTGTTATTCCAGAACTTTTAAAGTGGAGGAAGAGATCACAGGAATTCAAGGATATCGTCCTTTATATAGTGAACTTGAGGTTAGTTTGGTTTCTCAAAACATTGGTAAGAAAGGTAGAAAAAAGAGAGGAAGTAGAGGGTAGACATAGTCAAAGTGACATTTAAATTGCAAAACATACCATGATTTTACATTTCTAAGAGAAGGTACTTGGCATGAAGCTAGGTGATCACATTATTTGTTCATTCACAAGTTTGCTAAGCAGTTGCTAAAAAACTGAAACATAAATTAAAATGATAAACAACTGCTGTGACTGAGAAAATTGCAGATTAAAGAACTTGAGAAATATGTAAGTTGGAATACACTGACAAAGATTCATAATCTAAAATCAGATATACTAATAAATTTCAGGTAAATAAAGAGGAATGATAATAGAGAATTTATAGTAAGTTTAAATAATGATACGGCATCTAAACTTCTTAAAGAATGATGTGTGTATCACTGTACAAGAAAGTGGGACCCATGCTTGTTTTCTGCCTCCCAATTTTTGCCTTCATTCCCTGATAGTCAAAATTTGTTGCTATAATCTAATTACCTGTGATGACATGTCTTAATTTACTTGTTGTCAAATTGCTTTTTCTGCCCAGTCTCATTCGCAACCCTCATAGTAGGTATAATGTTGACACCATCTTCACTGACTGGATCACCTCCTAAATAGCATTTGGCAAGCTCTGCTCTCTGACCGTTGACAGCATTGGTGACCAGATTTCTTAAGGTCATACCTATATAACAGTGTGTGAATTTCCACCCCTTCATTGCTTCACTTTTAACTATTCTCCTGTTTTACACCACATATCAGGGGGTTAGTTCTATTTGTTGTTAAGCATATGTTTTAAACTTCTGCTTTTTCTCAATATATCTCTCAAGTTCCTGGTACACTTTTAGCCATTCTTTAACTTGAAGCTCTGGACTACATCTCTGCATTTATTCCATCATTTATCAATGTCTATAAAGTAGCCCACAGATCTAGTGCTTCTTTATGGTTTCTTATGATATCATTTAGTAAGTTAACTGCTACTCTGCTAACTGGACTTGTGCCTTCCTATCTCTCTTTTCATATGTAGTATATTCTTCTATGCCTGTTGCCTTTCTCCCTGGGTATATGTGTCTTTCCTGTCTTTCTTGTTCTCTGTTTTTCTGTCTCTCTCTGTTTCTGTCTCTTGTGTCCCCATTCTCTCCCCCCCCCCTTCTCTCGCATCTCTGTCTGACTGTCTTTCAGCTAGGTGTGAGTAATAGCTCTCGCCTCTACCTCTATCTTTATTCAAAGAATGTAGTTCCCCTACAGGATTAATAATGACTATTTGATTTGGTGATATAAAGACTAATGTCCTTGGGTCACTTTGAAATAATTCTACTTTCTATTATGCATGTGGCATTTTCTGAGGTACAGTTTAGATTCCCATCTTCCCAACTGTATTTTCATAGTGATATTTCTGGAGTTTGAGGGAAAAGTAGACATTATATTAGAACCATTTATAACAGAATGGTAGAAAATAATTCCATTAACCTCATCACCACACAGGTCCAAAATATCTAGTATCTTTTTCTGCAGATTAATATTATTCCTGAATAAATTACTTAGATGCATTCTCAGAGAGGAGCAACAATAACTTAAACATGCTAAACTTTCTGAAATTAAAATAAAGAAATATATAGAAGCAGATCAAGAAGAAATAAATAATTTATCAATCACATTATTTGTAAATTTTAGTGGAACTGCCCAATGGTATTAGATTTCCCAGGTACAGGGATTGATGTATACTTAGGCTCTTCAAAACCTACTTTAATTAGCATTCTTAAACACTTCAATCTCTAGCAGAAGTAAGAAGATAAGGTTTATAGGAAAAAGAGTTTGTGGACTTCTTTGATGCAACTCCAATCTTCATTGTCAGGATATCAACAGTCTAGTCCAAAACCCCAAACATAAATCAGTAGCAGCAACTTGATCCAGAAGATACTGTGTGACTCCACAAATCAGGAGGAGTCTAGAGAAGTGGCAAGCAGCATCCAGAGTGCTACGAAAAGTTCTTTGGTGTTTTTCTCTATATGAAATCGTGGCAAGCAAAGACCAGCCAAGCACTGCAAGGCGTACCAACGCAAAAGCATTTTCCACTGTCGGTTAGGTTATGCTTATACTCTTTCCAAACATCATGCATCTTCTCAAGTATCTACTTCAGCAAAACATCCTCTCATGTGTCTACTTCAGCAAAACTTCTCAGTAGCTATCAATTGCAAACAGCTTCATGGTCAAAATTATGCCCTATGTCTACCTGCTTTAAGTGTTGAAACTATATCCCTTAGCCTTGAAGTGGAGGAGGCTTGATAAATACCACATTTATGACTGAGTGCTCACTCTTTGTACATTATACACTTTGAGTGTCTATTAATTCCTATCTGTTACAAAAATAAGGTTCTTTGATTAGGCTTGAACAATCAACTGATCTACAAGTATAGCAAGATGTAATTAGGAATTATTTTATTGCTAAAGACCTTTAGCACAACTATAGTTTTTGGTTTCTCCTGAACTCATGACCTATGTAGTCTCAGGTCTTGTTCATTTTAGTAATGCCATGTATGCATTCCATTTCATCAAGTAGGTCTAAATCCAAACAAAAAGTAGTCGACTACTACCATATCATTTGTACCACTATTTTACCAAAATAAACATTTGTGTAATTGAGAGAAACTGTGATGTTGTGCATTAACAGTCATACCATAGAGGTTAAATTACACATTGAGGAGTTTACATGAATACTGAAGAGCAAACCCAGATAATCAGGCTTGGCATTTATACATGAAGCCATTTCCATTGTCGAGGTACTTTGAAATGATAGAAAAGTCAGTTTTCACAATTTTCATTAGAAAAGGCAAAAAATATCTGGTCATTAAAATATAATATATGCAGAATTCTTTATATTTCTAGAAAATAATTTCTGTCCTAGAAGCTTTCTTATTACTTATATATTCCACATGTTTGCATATATACATATTTTATGTATAAAATATGCATCAATGTGACTTAAAAATTCACTCTCATAAAGAATACTTAAAGACTGCTAAGAGTGTAGCTTACAAACTGGGGTCCTCTGGGAAACTAATTATATACAAACATTTGAAAATTAGAACTATGAGAAAAATAAATGTCTTACTCTAGTTTATAATTAAAGAGAAGACAATTGTTCTAACTCATAAAAATAGAGATAGATAACTGGAAATATTTTCATTAAAAATTTCAATATCACCATGTTCCACCAGGGTACTCACTTTCCTATTATGGTAGTTGTGGAACACTATGTGTCCCATGTTTTAAATAAAAAAATGCTAATAAATGTCAAAAATTATAGTGATACCAAAGCAAGTCATTTAGTTTATGTGTACTTTGTTACTTGTATTATTAAATAGCTCTTATTTCTTGAAATTCATTTGCAAACATTCCATGAATATATCCATATAATTTGTATACTAGTTCACTAAGATTTTTTGGGGGATGCTTTTCTAGGGTTAGAAAAATCCTCATTTAATAAGTTAATGGCCTTAATATAGCACCATAAAAATTGACTCTACTAAAGACCAACATTTCTTATTGTACATTTATACTTTGAGACACAAAATTTGAAATTAAGTTCATAATTTACAATTGAAGTCTGCTCAGTATAAAAGATTTATCATCAGGTCAAATTTCCTCAGAAATCTGAAAACCCACATTGTAAGAAAATATGTTAGATCTTATAATTTATACTCACAGTCTTTACAATCTCTACTTACATAATAATCTGTGTTTTTCTGAAAAATATTGTGAAGGATACAGGAAAAAAGTAGGAAAACTAGATAATAGAATTACTAAACTAAGTATGGATTCTATGTATGTAATATAATTGAGTGAAGAAATGTGAATGGAGCATAGTTTCCCTTTAAAGTCTAAAGTTTTCTGAAAGAAAACAACATATTACCATTCCACCCCTTATGCCTGCTAGCTGGTCTGCTCCAGTGAAGACACCATATTATGAGCCATCCTAGAGGACTCACTACACTCAGAGCAGTTGGTAAGAATCCCTCCCCACCCTCTACCCATGTCCCAGAGCTGCCTGCTGGGAGTCTGGTGGACTCAGGACCTATCAACCACCAAAACTCCTGCCCCCTGAATACTGTGCCCTTTCCACCCAGTCCTTTATGCTAGGTCAGACTGCTAGCTGGTCTGCTCCCACGGTGAAGACACCATATCCTGAGCCATTTTAGAGGATCAGCTTCCATCAGAAAAGTTGGGCAATTGACACCACAGTCTGAGGCACCCCATAAGATCTGCTGCACACAGGGTAACTGAGAAACTGATCACCAGCTTGTTTGCTTCCCTGAAGACACCACAGCTTAAAGGCATCCCAGGAGCTCCTCTGTACACAGGGGAACTGGGCAACTGACACCACAGTCTGAAGATCTTCCAGGGGCTCTGTGACATGAAAGGCAACTGACACAACAAACTGAAAACCTTCCAGGAGTTCTGCTGTACATAGGGAAACAGAAGCCACAGTCCTTAGGGCACCTGGAGAACATCTTTACATAGGAAAAGAGCTTGATTGCTGCGCTGAAGACCCAACAGTTTGAAGGCCTCCCAGGAGATCTACTGCAGCCATGGCAACAGATCAGCAGTTTCTCTGCCTCTCTGAAGATCCTCCAGTAGGAAGGCCCCACAGGCAGTCTGCTATGCCAGAGATTCAGGCTGATGGGGAGACCTGAAGCAACTGAGGTAAAAAAGAGTCCGACTCCAGACAGAGTCACCCAGACCAGAAAGCACCAGTAATAACTAGATGATGAGAGGCAAGCACAAGACCATAAGCAACAGAAGCCAATATACGTGGACATCATCAGAACCCAGTTCTCCCACCACAGCAAGCCCTGAATACACCAACACACTTGAAAATCAGGAAGCTGACCAAAAATCCTATTTTGTAAAGATAATAGAGTCCTTTAAGGAGGACATAAATAACTCACTGAAAGAAACACAGGAAAACACAGGTAAACAGGTAGAAACACTTAAAGAGGAAATAAATAAATCCCTTAAAGAAATGGAATTCCTAAAAATGGAAGTAGAAACCATAAAGAAAACACAAATGGTGGCAAACCTGGAAATGGAAAACCTAGGAAAGAGGTCTGGAATTACAAATGTAAGTATCATCATCAGAATACAAGAGGTAGAAGAGAGAATCTCACTATAGAAGATACCGTAGAAGAAGAGATTGACACAGCTGTCAAAGAAAAGTCAAAACGTAAAATACTCTTAACCCAAAGCATCCAAGAAATGCATGAAACAATTAAAAGATCAAATCAAAGAATAATCAAATAGAGGAGAAGGAAAGACCCGATAGGTTTTCAACAAAATCCTAGAAGAAAGCTTCCCCCACCTAAAGACTAGATACATAAACAAGATTCAGCATTTTGCTGCATACACGAAACGCACCTCAATAACAAATACAGAAACTATCTCAGAATAAAAGCATGGAAAAAGGACTTCCAAGCAAACAGTCCCAGGAAACAAGTTGGAGTTGCCATCCTAATATGCAATATAATAGACTTTTAACCAAAAGTTATCAAGTGTGATGAGGAAGGACGCTTCTTTTTCATCAAAGGGAAAATCTTCTAAGAGAAAATTTCAATTCTGAACTTCTATACCCCAAATTCAAAAGTACCAACATTCATAAAAGAAACTTTACTAAAGTTTAAAACACATATTGAGCCCCACACAATAATAGTGGGAGACTCCCACACCCCATTCTAATCAATGGACAAGTCATTGAAACAGAAACTAAACAGACACAGTGAAACTAAGAGAGGTTATGAATCAAATGGATTTAATAAGTATTTACAGAACATTTCACCACAAAGCAAAAGAATAGTCCTTCTCAGCACCACAGGGTACCTTCTCCAAAATCAACCATACAATTGGTCACAAAATAGCCCTCAATCTATACAAGAAGAAGAAAATCCCATGCATCCTATCAGATCACCATGGCCTAAGACTGTTCTTCAATAACAGCCAAAACAACAGAAAGCCCACAGACATGTGGAAACTGAACAACTCTTTACTCAGTGATAACTTGGTCAGGGGAGGAATAAAGAAAGAAATTAAAAACTTCCTGGAATCTAATGAAGATCTTGACATGTCATATCCAAACTTATGGGACATAATGAAAGCAGTGCTAAGAGGAAAGTTCATAGCACTAAGTTCCCTGTTAAAGAAACTGGAGATATCTTACACTAAAAACAGCACACCTGAGAGCTCTAGAACAAAAGGAAGCAATCTCACCCAAGAGGAGTAGACAGCAGGAAATAGTCAAACTCAGGGCTGAGTTCAGCCAAATAAAAACAAAGAGAACAATACAAACAATCTACAAAACCAGAAGCTAGTTCTTTGAAAGAATTAACAAAATAGAAAAACCCCTAGCCAAACCAACTAAAGGGCCCAGAGGCAGTATCAAAATTAACAAAATCAGAAAAGAAAAGGGAGACATAACAACAAAAACAGAGGAAATTCAATAAATTCATCAGATCAGAAAATAAAAGCCTACACACAACAAAACTGGAAAATCTATATGAAATGCATGGTTTTCTAGACAGATAGCACATGACAAAGTTAAATCAAGAGCAGGTAAACTATCTAAACAGGCCCATATCACACAAGAAAATAGAAATCATTAAAAACCTCCCAACCAAAAAAAAAAAAAAAAGCCCAGGGACAGATGGATTAAGAACAGAGTGCAGAATTCTACTAGACCTTCAAAGAAGACCTGACACCAATATTACTCAAACTATTCCATACAATAGAAACAGAAGGAACCTACCTAACTCTTCTATGATGTACAATTATTCTGATTCCTAAACCACACAAAGACCCAACAGCCCTTTGTTTGCTGGGATGAGTTGCAAAGCAACCTCAGTGGGCAGTCTGTTTCTTGCTGGAAGCTGCAGGTGGGCAAGGCAGGAGACTTCCATCTACATCTGAAGACCTCACCCAGGTCAACAGAAGACCGATTGTGGCAGACAAGTAAGATTTGGTTACCCGAATCATGGCCAGGGGAAGGTCATACCCACATCTTACAGAAGGCTACTATCCAAAATATATAAAGAACTCAAGAAGTTAACAACCATAAAACCACACAACCCAATCAAAAATTTGGATATAGCACTAAATCAAGCATTCACAACAGACTAATCTTGAATGACTGAGAAGCACGTAAAGAACTGTTCAAAGTCTTTAGTGATCAAAGATATGCAAACCAAAATGACCCTGAGATTCCACCTTACACAAATCAGAATGGCTAAGATCAAAATCTCAGGTGACAGTACAGGTTGGCGAGGATGTTGCAAAAGAGGAACACTCCTCCATTGCTGATGGGATTGCAAACTGGTATAACCACTCTGGAAATCAATCTGGAGGTTCCTCAGAAAATTGGAAATAGATTTACCTGAAGACCCAGCAATACCACTCTTGGGAATATACCCAAAAGATGCCCCATCATACCACTGTGGGAAGTGTTCCACTATGTTCATAGAGGCCTTATCTGTGATAGTCAGAAGCTGGAAACAACTCAGATGTCCCATGACAGAAGAATAGATACAGAAAATGTAGTTCATTTACAAATGTAATACTACTACTAAGCTATTAAGAATGAGGACAACCTGAATTTTGCAGGTGAATAGACAGAACTAGAAAATATTATCCTGAGTGAGGTAGTTAAGACCAAAAAGGACATGCATGGTATGTACTCACTAATTAGTGTATAAGCCAAAAAAAAGTACAGAATACCCAAGATACAGTCCACAGTACTCAAAAAGGTTACCAAGCTGAAGGGCCCAAGAGAGGATGCCTTAGTCCCACTTCGGAGGCAGAATAAAGTAATTACAAGTTGGGAGGGAGGAAGAGACCTGGGATGAAAAGGGGAAAGGGGTGGGGTGCTGGAAAGTGTAGAGTGGAACATGATGTGGTGTTGGGTGAGGGAAAATGACTGAAGCCCATCAGGCCAGCAGAAAGAATGGGAATAAGCAACCTTGGGTGGTAGGATTTTGGGGGAAGGGGAATCCTCCAAAATGCACCAGAGACCTGGGAGGTGAGAGACTCTCAGGACTCAATGGAAGGGAGGTTAGATAAAATGTCTGACAGTAGGGAGAGGGAACTTATTAGAGCCCATCTCTAGGAGAAAGACAGGGCACCAAGTGAGGGAGGGGTTTGCCATCCCACAGTCAAAACTCTGACCCATAATTGTTCCTGTCTGAAAAAACTGCAGAGAAAGAAATGGAGAGGAACTGGAGGAAAAGAAGGTACAGCATCAGACCCAAAGTAGGATCCAGTTCAGGGAAGGTCCCAAGGCCTCACACTATAACTGAGGCTATGGAGCACTCACAAAAAAAGGACCTATCATAATCGCACTCAAGAAGACCCAACAAGCAGCTGAAAGAATCAGATGTAGATATTTGCACCCAACCAATGGACAGAAGCTTCTGACCCCTGTGGTTGAATTAGGGAAAGGCTGAAAGAAACTGAGGAGGAAGGCAACCATGTAGGAGGAATAGCAGTCTCAATTAACCGGGACCCTTGACATCTCTTAAACACTGGAACACCAACCAGGCAGCATACACCAGTTGATATGAAGTCCCCAATACATATAAGGCAGAGGAATGCTGGGTGTGGGTTCAGAGACAATGCACCTAACCCTCAAGAGACTGGAACCCCCAGGGGAGTTTAGAAGTATGGTAGGGGGTGGGGTGGGTAGTGGAGATATCCTTGTGAAGACAGGGGGTGGAGAGAAGGTATGGGATATGGAACAGTCAGAGGCTGGACAGGGGTAGGGGTGAATAAATCTGGAGTGTAAATAAATAAATAATAAGTAAATAAATAAATAATAAAAGACAAAATAAGAAAACAACATATTTTATACTTAAAATAAAAAGAATATTTTAAGGAAACAACTCTATCTACTTTCCAGTTTTCTTGGATCCATCATCACTATCATGGGTATCAACACTTCTTACATTCATATTTCTTAGGGCTCAAAAGAGCCATCATGCTAAAACTTCTACGTCTAGTTCTCATCAATAAAAAAAAAATATGGAAATGGTATCTCATTATTCAGCACTCTCTCTTTTCAAGATCATTGCTGTGTAGATACAAGAAAAATACTAAATTAGAAGATGAAATCTCAATTACAGACTCAGAACATTTTAAGATCTCTGATCATAGTGATAACACTTTGACATTTCTGTGTCCTAAATAAGAGATAAATTGAATATAATATTAAATAATATTTGTGGCTATTATATAAAGCAATATATTTAAGGCATAGCAAAAATCTAAATTATTATAGTATAGAAAACATCGATGATGTTATAAAGCAGAAAAGTTTCAACATAATGTTGACATAAACTGTTCCCAAAAGAAAACATTGAGAAATTATAAGTACAGAGATTTAGAATTCTAAAATATATATTCCAAGTTTTAGTTGATTAAATGCAGTTCCAATTAATGTTAAAACATTTCTTTTTAAATCCTAATGTAATAGATTTTGTATAAATTTATGTATATATGTGTGGTTATGTGTATAGAATTTAGAGAGAAAGAAATAAATAAATGAAATTTTATTGTAGAGAAAGCAAATATAAAATACAACAATAAAATGTGAGCTAGAATAACAGTAAAAAAAGACATTACTATTATCTTTCATATCATTGTGTATTCCTTACAGCCTATATCTCAGAGAAACATTTTCTCATAAATAAGGCAGATATGCCAGCTAGTAAAATAAACACAATGAGTAATCAACTTCATCTGAGATCTAAGGACTATTTTTTGTCTCCCATGCATTTTCCAAATAAATGTTACTAGGATTATAAGGGAAGATATTTTTTCCCTCACATCAGAAGTAGCAGCATAATCTTGTGTTAGTTAATTTTATTTGAGAGAATAGGATGCTGCTAGGTATATACTGAAAGCAGTGGTTTGACAAACTGTTTATATTAGGAATCTTATTTTTTTATATACTGGAAAAACTTGCATAATTCTAGATACTGTCTCTTGTTTTCCAAGTTTGTTCTCTACAAACAAGGTTGGAAACTTAGTTCAGAACAAGGCTATTATCTCAGCTCATAAATCAAGGCAGGAAATCCAAGGAGAAGTAAATACTATTGTTCTCCTAAAGAAACATAGCAATAAAATGACACCTGATGATACTCTGCTGTAACTATAAATCTGTACCTCTCAGTCATCATCAGAAACATCTTGTACTAGAAGTAATACAGCAACCTACAATTTGACAATGTGCAAAAAGTTTGAGACTTTAGAATACTCAGTCCTAATTGGGTTCTTCATCAAAACTCACCGCAGGTCTTAGAGATCTATGTAGAAATAGAGGACAAGAGACTATGAGAGCTCAAAGGATGAATGACCCCAAGGAAACAATGTCTTCCAGATACAACAAAACTGATGAATATACGAAGTTCTAGAGACTGTGATCCCATGCATAGGGTCTATAGAGTTTTCAGAAAGACAGTATCTCAGAGTGTAAGAGGGGGAAGTAGACATGAACTCGCAACTCTGACTAAGATGTTATATCCAACTGACATTAATGTAGAAAGGAAAAGAGTTCATTCAATGCACTCTTACTTGGCATATTAATGATACATAAGGATAGGCCTCATACCCAGAAAGAAATATATGTGCAACACAAAACAAACTCAAGAGTGTTTTTGTAGACTTTTTGGTTGTATATTATGGTTTCAGATTTTACATTTATATGAATTTGTGCATTCATTTGTGTGTATGTGTGCATCTGTGTATATGTTTCTTTCAATTTGTTGCTTTTTAATTATAGTGTGTTTGTTTAATTGTATGTTTGTTTGTTTTCTAAAGAAAGAGAAAGAACATGGAGTTGTATGGGTAAGAGTGTAGGGTAGACCTGGGATAATTTGGCGGAGGTATTTTAGTTAAGGTTTTATTGATATCAAGAGACATCATAACCAAGACAACTCTTTTAATAAGGGCAGAATTTAATTGGGGCTGGTTTATAACTTCATAGGTTTAGTCTTTTATCATCATGGAAGGAACCAAAGCAGGATACAAGCCAAGCCAACATGGTGCTAGAGATGGAGCTGAGAGTTCTACATCTTGATCTCCAGGCAGCAAAAAGAGAGACTAGGCCAGTTTATGTATAGGAGACCTCATAAACCTCCTCAATAGTGACATACATCATCCAACAAAGTTACACCTACTTCAACAAGGCCACACTTCTTAAAAGTGTTATTTTCTATAGAATTCAACATTCAAACACATGAGTTAATTGGACCATACGTATTCAAATCACCACAAGAAGGGAAACCATGATCAAAATATATTGCATTTTTTTAAAAAGTAACTTTTTCCAATTAAAAATAAAGTACCGCCTATACTCAACCAACTAACCAGATAAACAAACAAATGAAAAATTTGTGGCAAAATAATGCTCAGATGAAATTTATGTACTTCCATTTTAGAATATGTATTTAGCATATATCAATTCCCAGTTTTGAATATGCAGCATGCAACATGTTTATATAGGGAAATATCTTCCCTCCAATTTCTAGATATTTAAAACCTAAAATATTTATGTCAAGAAAGTATAATTTTCTATAAAAATATAATAATATAATTTATACTATGATAATAGATTATTGAAGAAAATATAATGGGTATGATTGTGACAGTAGTTCAAGGTAAAGAATTTCAAAAAATATCCACATTTTCTTATTATTATTCCTAGAAGGGTTTAATACTATGGGTAGTGAAACATTTTATAGACCAGAATTAAAGGTGACAATGATCAATTTTGTTTTCAGTCAGATAACTAAAACTTATATATGATTATATATATAACAAATGACGTTGTATCATTTCCTAAAAGAAAGAAGTAAGAAAATAAGTCTTATTTATGGATATTGTATTGTTACTGTTTGAAGAATATTAGTGTGAGACTTTAGAATTATTGTTTCCTGTGTTAACAGAACCACATGTAGATCATGTATGGCAAAGATCAGTATGTTGTTTGAAAAATAAAATATTTTGAAGTTGTTTATAGATACAAATCCAGTATTTTGTAGAACATCAGTCATTTTCCATTAAAATGTCTTCTGAGGAGACAACTGCTTTAAACAATTTAACAGGAAGAAATGTGACTTTTTTTCATAGCTTCATGGAATTTTATCCATTGTCAATGTCTCTTCTTCTTCTGAGTCCATGGAATTAGAACACAGTGGCAAAAGAAGCACATACTGAATGTGACTCCTCATCTTATGGCAGTCAGGAAATAGAGATAATAGAGCTAGATTGTGGGTCTGGAAGAAGATATTCCCTTCCTGGTCACTCTCCATATAGTATTCTATTCTAACTACTCCTAGCTTCCACTACTTTACGGTAATGTTATCAACATACGGGTGTATATACCAAGAAAGAATTTTCATGATCTAGTCCCTTCCCAAAAAACCCTAGGCTTGCAACCAATTTTTTAATCCATTAGCCTTTGGAGAATGCTTCACATTAAAAATACACAAGTCAGCATTTAAGTACTGAGGAAAAAAATCGTGCAGACTTGGTGTATAATTGTACATTGCAAGTAATTACAATATAGATGCTATTTAAAATAAGTCTACCTTGAGAATCGACAAAAATCAAAATAGTAAAGAAAGTAGAAGGTCAAAACCTATCACATAAACACTAAATAAAAATGTGTTTTTTCATATCTATAAAGATTTTTTTAAAAAACATACTTAAAAACATAGTCAAGTCAGTGGAGAAAACTTAAGAATGAATGTAAGAATAAATGTAACCCTTGCTTTGTTACAAAAGATAGATAGATGGCTTAGGTTCCACATTCTCTATGGTAGGAGACTTTGTTATGGATGTCATTGTAGATTCCTAAGAGAGTTCATTGCATAAGGTTTCTACTTAGACCCTGAAATGCTTCTCACTATACACAATTCCAGTTATCTCTCCTAGAACTCTCTCCATCCCTCGCTGCCCAACTAATCCTTCTTATTCCTATCCTATCCTGACCCCAGTCTGTAACTTTAATTTTTTTAAAACTTATTTATAATGATGGTTCTTAAATGCTTTAGCCTCATTCATAGCCTGTGACTCACCAAAGGTAGTGGAATGGGAAGGATACAGAGGAAGTGGACCTGTTTAGAAAGATTCTTTGGAGAAACTTTCATCTGTGTTGTCTAGAAATCAGCAGTTCAGTTCACAGGTCAGCAGTGGCAGCTCGATCCACTCAAAAACACTTCACTGATTCACCAGCAGTCCAGTTTGGTAGAACTGGATAGCAAACGTGAATCAGCAGTCATGGTACTATCTAGCAAAGACAGCTAGCACTCAGCATCTGCAGGAGTCAGCAGGAGAACCAGAAAGGACACCGGGAAAAGTTCTTCACTGTGCCCCTTTCAGCAAAGTGAAGATCAGGGAAGACTCAAGATTCACAAACTTTGCACAGCTAGCTCTAGAAAAAGCCAAGCTCATTCTTTGCCACTGTACATTGAGTCCTTTTTATACCCTCCAAACATCATGTGTCCTCCACGTGTTTTGTCTTAGAGTGTGTGTCTGTGTCACCTGACATTACTTTTCCAATCAGGCTGAGTTCATGGGAATATCAAGAAACTGAACTGTAGCATACCACCAGAAATTTCTTGATGCATTTCTCTGTATGGGGTCCCAACAAATGCAGCTCAACTAGGCAGTATAAAGCAGACCAATATGTGTGTGTTAGCAAAGCATCCTTCACCATGTGTCCTTTCACATGCTTGTTTTAGCAGAACATCCTTTCGCCTGTGACTGCTTCAGGTCCCTTCACTAGTCTTTCTTAGTCTTTTACCTGTGTCCACTTCAGGAAAACACTCCTTCATGTGTTTTCCCTAGCAAAACACCATCCAAGTGACTTTCCAAAGAAAGTTATGTTTCCACTTCACCAATCTATTTACAAAATCAATTTTATGCTCTCTTCCCAAGGCCACCCATATGTATCTCCCCTCCCCACCAGCCCTTCTTTTTACTTTACATCTATGTATGTACAGATTCTTGAATGGTTTTCTTTAATATTACAGCTAATGTCCATATATACATGAGTACATACTATGTTTGTCTTTCTGGGTCTGGGATACCTAAGTCAGAATGATTATTTTCTAGTCCCATCCATTACCTGCAAAGTTCATGATGTCATTGTTTTAGCAGTTGCATAATATTCCATTGTATATATGTACATTTTATTTGTCAGTTCCTTATTTTAGTGACATCTAGGCTGTTTCCAGTTTCTGACTATTCTGTACAAAAATTTCATGAATGTAGCAGAGCAAATGTCCTTATGGTAGGATGGAGCTTCCATTGGGTATATGTCCAGGAGTTGTACAGCTGGGTCTTGAAGTAGATCAATCCACAATTCACTAATAAATCAACATATTGATATCCAAAGTGGCTGCAAAAATTTGAACTTTTACCATCAATGGAGAAGTCTCCCTCTTATTCTAAATATTCACTGCCAGTAGCTGTTCCTTGTGCTTTTGATCTTAGCCATTCTGACAGTTGTAGGATGGCATCTCAAGGTAGCTTTGATTTGCATATCTTTGATAGGCCAGGGTGTTGAACAATTCTTAAAGTGTTTTTAAGCTATCTGAGATTCTTCTGTTGAGAATCATTTGTGTTGGTCAGCACCCATTTTTAAAAAAAAGGATTATTTGGTTTGTTTATGTCTATTTTCCTGAGTTGTTTATATATTTTGAGTATTAGCCCATTATCTAATGTGGGTTTGGTGAGAATCTTTTCCATTCTGTAGGCTTCCATTTTGCCCATGTACCCTTGTCTTATAGAAGCTTTTCAGTTTTATGAGGACCCATTTATTGATTGTAATTCTTACGTCTATGCTATTGGTGTTCTATTCATGAAGTTGTTTCCTCTGACAGTGTGTTCAACACTGCTCCTCACTGTGTATTCTATCGTCAGTGTATCTGCTTTTATGTAGAAGTCTTTGATTCACTTGGACTTGAGTTTTGTTCAGGGTGATAGATATAGATCTATGTGCATTCTTTACATGCCCACTTCCAGTTAAGCTAGCATGGTTTATTAGAGATTCTTTTTTCCCATTGTACATTTCTGGCTTCTTTCTCAAAAATCAGGTGTCCTTAGGTGTATGGATTGACATCTGTGTCTTCAGTTTAATTCCATTGATCAGCTAATCTGTTTTTATACCAATAGCAAATAGATTGTTATTATTACAACTACGTACTATAACCTGAAATCAGAAATGGTGATATATCCAGAATTCTTCTATTGTGCCTGATTATTTCAGATATTCTGTTTTCTTTTTCTTTTTCATCTCTTTTCCTTTTTTTTCTATTTTCATGTGTGTGTGTGTATGTGTGTGTGTGTGTGTGTGTGTGTGTGTGTGTGTGAGAGAGAGAGAGAGAGAGAGAGAGACAGAGAGAGAGGTACCTGAGCACCCAATTTCTATGTTTCCTTGAGATAATCAATTATAGGGACAGGAGGCTTGAAAGGATGCCACAGTAGGTTAACACTTGCTGCTTACCTATATCAGAAAATATTTGCAGTTAGAAATGAAAGAAGTATAAAAGATATTTAAAATGACAAAAATTCTCGGACTGATCTAAACATTTATTTTTGAGCATAGTGCTATACTTAAAATTTGAGATGAGATTGAAGGATAAATAGTAATCTATGCAATCATAGGCTTGGCTTACTAAAGCATTGCAAGAGACATTTCTCTTAATGTTCTCTTAAATAAATATAAAAATATTCTTAAACAATTAGAGGCTTGTTGTAAAATGTTGGTCTATTAAGGCCTACTAATACCTCATGCATATTATTATGTATAAATAACACATATTATGCACAATTAATATGACTTTGCTGAGGAATATTTTTGTTTCTGACACATCATTAATCAATATACAGAGAAATATAGGAAAAGTAATATTACACTGTCATTAATTGTATTGTTCTTCCCTGATTAGTCAGTGCAATGTTTTTGACAATATGCTTCAGGTACATAAAAAAATAAAGGAAAGACAATATTTCAGGACAAACAAATCTATTAGTTTTGTTCTATAAATAGGGTATCAGGTTGCTCAGAGGAGATATTTAGATAAAATCTATCATACGAAATGCTGATATTTTCTAGTGAGCTATTTACCAGACTAGAAAATTTGAAACCCTGGGATTCAAAGTAAGAGTTAAGACGAAGTGTGTGAAAAACACTTGGGGATTAAACACTGAGTGGTTGTTGCTCAGTTCTGGTTTTGGTTTTGAGGGAAGAAGAATTATTTGGGGGATAATAGAAGGAATGGTTTGAATAAACTTGAGTTTATGTGATAAAGTGGAATATGAGTGTGTAGTATTTGGCCAGAGTTAGAAGTAATTAAAACTCATTCTAAAAATTAAATTTGTACATCCCTCTTTACCTTGTAATCCTAGCTGTTCATATTCACTAAAGTCCATGTTAAAGGCATTTTTCTGATTGAGCATTATCTTCAGAGTTGACTCATTGTTCATTGTAGTCTTTCTTAAATGGTTGTATTTGCTCTTCAATCTATTTTTTAAGTGTTATATTCTTATCTGCAAATTCCTAAATATTATCTAATATTACTCCAAATTACCATACTTTCAGATTGTTCTTAATATAAAGGATTTTATTCTTGTAAATTATTCTATTTATTCTTCTAAATTATTTCTGATATTTACTAGTATGCTATCTACCACTTCCAAATTTATTCTTCTATTTATTCTTCTAAATTATTCCACTGTTTTTCTTAATTATCATTTAACTCAACTATCCAAAATCATAATTTATGTTATTCATACATGTCAGTTTTTCATACAGTTTCTATTCTAGTAAAAAGTGAATATTGGTTCATTATACTAGTAGTTGTCATTGGTCTCCAGAATGTAGTTCTGTCTTGTCATATGCAGTCACAATGAAATTATAATCAAGATAATTTAAGACCTTATTTTTCATTTTTGAATGTTCATGACTGTTCCTCATTCTGTGTCTTATCAGTTTTAGTTTGTGACTCTGAAAATCAGGGATATATTTTTGTATCCTGAATCATTCAAGAAACTTTGACCTCTCCTCATCTCTTGCCTCTGAATAACACCGGAGAATTATATATATATATATAAAATCTGTATCTTTGAGAAAATAAAAACAATATTTAATTATATTTTTACTTAATTATGAACTGAATATATTTCAATTGGGAGAAAATACAATAACTATAGAGCAATAACATAAAATATTAAAGGACTTATATAAGATACAAATGTTTTAGTAGTTTGTCTTATATATAAGCCAATTAATATCACTGAGTTGAAAAAAACTAAGTTCATCCAGTATTATTCTTGTAAATGAGTTTCTTATAGGAAAAGCAATGCATGCCTGCATATTGTAAAGAACCACCTGGATTTATATTTATTTTTATTTTGAGCATTGTTTTTCACAGCTATAATATGCTATAGTTTGTACGGACTACAGTCACAAGCAAAATTGCAATGAAACAGTGCATGGAGAGTAGCAACATAATTCATCTGTGATCCAGGAACACTCAAAGTCCAACTCAGTCTCTGCTTTAGTGTTATAGTAACAAATGTAAGCAGGGGTACATACATCAATGCATACCTTTAATTAGAATGAGACATATGAGTATGCATCTGAGGACAGTCAGAGTCTGGAGGTAAATAAACTTGCAATCATTGTAGAGAAAAATCAGGGAGCAGCAAAAACAACAAATCTTGTGTATAACAAGGGAACTGATAAAAATGCACAATATGAGTGAAGACACAAAAGAAGATATGTATAAAGGAAGAACAACTCTGCATAAAGACTGAACTTGGGAATGTTTGTTCTTTTATTAAAACAAGCAAGGTGGATTAAAGTAAGAGGCATAATATTTTACAGTGACACTGATACTTTCTGTAGTAAAACAATGTCAAGTTAAAGAATAATACTTAACTAATTGATAAATGTCAGACATTCTTCAATATTTATGATTCCTTTTGGATAGTTAAAAATATGCACTTTAATAAATCACATTTTGATCTAAAGTCATTATACAAAATTTGGCATTTAAAATGACTCCTCATTAGGGATTAGGAGATGGCACTATAGGTAAAATAGCTTGCAGTTTAAGAATAAGGATCTGATTTAGATCCCTACTACCAACATATCAAACTAGGAGTGGCATTTAACCCTAGAACTGCATGAGGAGAGACAGAAGGATCACTGGGTTTGCTAGCCAGCCATTCTCACTGCAAATGTTGAGCTGCAGGTTCAGTGTAGGACCCTGACATAAAATTGTAAGAGGTTAGCTAAAGAAATAAGATGAGTTGCTTTAGGTGTCATTAAAAAATGCTAGCATATCCAACCACACACAAGTACAATTACACCAGAAATACCAACCTCCCCACCACACAGTGACAAGCCTTCTACACACAAATATACAAGGACACAAACACATAGATGCAAAAACACATGCAAACTGTCTTAGTTAGGTTTTTACTGCTGTGAATAGATACCATTACCAAGACAGATCTTATAAGGACAATATTTAATGGGGACTGTTTTACCCGATCAGGGGTTCAGTCAATTATTATGAATGTGGGACATGGAATCAACCAAGCAGCCATGGTTCAGGAGGAGGTAAGAATTCTCCATCTTGTCCACATAGCTTCCTTGTGCTCTTAGAAATCACTTCCCAAAAGATTTCACCTCTTTTTGACAGTGTCTTTTGCCTTGCAAAAACTTTGTAATTTAATGAGGTCCCATTTGTCTATTCTTGATCTTAGAGCATAAGCTATTGGAGTTCTGTTCAGGAAATTCTCCCCTGTGCCCATATGTTCAAGGTTCTTCCCTAGTTTCCCTTCTATTAGTTTCAGTGTGTCTGGTTTTATGTGGAGATCTTTGATCCACTTAGAATTGAGCTTAGTGCAAGGAGATAAGAATGGGTCAATTTGCATTCTTCTGCATGTTGATCTCCAGCTGAGCCAGCACCATTTGTTGAAAAGGCTATCTTTTTTCCACTGGATGTTTTTAGCTCCTTTGTCAAAGATCAAGTGACCATAGGAGTGTGGATTCATTTCTGGATCTTCAATTCTGTTCCATTGATGTACATGTCTGTTACTGTACCAATACTATGCGGTTTTTAACACTATTGCTCTGTAGTACAGCTTGAGATCCGGGATACTGATTCCCCCAGAGGTTCTTTTACTCTTGAGAATAGTTTTAGCTATTCTGGGTTTTCTGTTATTCCAGATGAATTTTTGAATTGCTCTTTCTAACTCTATGAAGAATTGAGTTGGGATTTTGATGGGGATTGCATTGAATCTGTGTATTACTTTTGGTAAGATGCTCATTTTACAAAGTTTTTGCAAGGCAAAAGACACTGTCAAAAAGACAAAGCGGCCACCAACTAACTGGGAAATGATCTTTACCAACTTTACATCCGACAGAGGGCTAATATCCAATATATACAAAGAACTCAAGAAGTTAAACTCCAGAGAGGCAAGTAACCCTATTAAAAAATGGGGTACAGAGCTAAACAAAGAGTTCTCACCTGAAGAATATCTAATGGCTGAGAAGCACCTAAAGAGATGTTCATCATCCTTAGTCATTAGGGAAATGCAAATCAAAACAACCTTGAGATTCCATCTCACACCAGTCAGGATGGCTAAGATCAAAAACACAGGAGACAGCAGTTGTTGGCGAGGATGTGGAGAAAGAGGAACACTCCTCCACTGCTGGTGGAATTGCAGGCTGGTACAACCACTCTGGAAAGCAGTCTGGCGGTTCCTCAGAAAACTGGGCATGACACTCCCGGAGGCTCTGGCTATACCACTCCTGGGCATATACCCAGAGGCTTTACATGCATGCAATAAGGACACATGCTCCACTATGTTCATAGCAGCCTTATTTATAATAGCCAGAAGCTGGAAAGTATCCAGATGTCCCTCAACGGAGGAATGGATTCAGAAGATGTGGTATACCTACACAATGGAATACTACTCTGCAATTAAAAACAATGAATTCACGAAATTCCTAGGCAAATGGTCAGATCTTGAAAATATCATCCTTAGTGAGGTAACCCAATCACAAAAGAACACACATGGTATGCAGTCACTGATAAGGGGATATTGACCCAGAATCTCGGACTACCCTAGACACAATTCGCATATCAATAGATTTCTAAGAAGATGGAAGGAGAGACCCCTGGTCCTGGAAAGACTGGATGTAGGGGAATGCCAGGACAGAGAAACAAGAGGGGGTTGAATGGAGAAAAGAGGGAGGGAAGGGGGCTTATGGGACTTTCGGGGAGGGAGGAAACGGGAAAGGGGAAATGATTTGGAATGTAAATTAAAAAAAATAAAATAAAATAAATAATAAAAAATAAATAAAAATAAAAAAAAATTCACCTCTGTGACACTGGTCTTTTTTTTTTAATCACCATTAATTTCTTAGACCCAGCTAACTAGTATCAATTTTCCCAGTAGTCATTTCTATTCTGGGTTCTAAAACCAGAGCCACATGGCCAAAACTGCTGCATTCTGATGCTTGCTGGGGCTGGAATATGGTCCCCCTCATTCAATTACCAACTTTCTGTTTTCTAACTCCTTTGCTGCCTAAATTTGTCCGTCCTGTAACTTGCTTTATAGATTGACTTTGAACCCAGAAATATGAAAAGCTCTGTCTACTGGGATTAAAGGTTTGTACCACCACACCTGGATTTAAGCATTTTTCACCTAGAACATATACAGACACAGTCCGGTCTTGAACTCGGAGATAAGCTTGGCTTTGTCTTCTGTGATTAAAGGAGACCTAAACTTATCTGAACTTAAACTTAGATAATCTCGGCCCCAAGTATAACTCCCATAATGTGTTATCTCTTAGAACATAGTATTCAGCTCCATTCTATTTCCTTTTTTCCCTTTAATACTTGAACCATATATTTTATATTTTTTCCTCCCTCAGTTTACTCTTTTTCATTAAAACACTCTTATAAGAGTGAACATTAGTAACCACACAACAGGATTTATACCAGCTTGATTTGAAACTTCCTTTTTCAGATTAATTAGTCTAAATCTCTTCACCTTAGCCTCAGGAAGACTCTTTTGACAAGAGCAAAAATCAGTCACATTCATCACCACAAAAAAGTTTCTTAACTGTTTAGGCCATGTACCAAAATTCTTCTCCACTGAAAGATCTTGGGCCAGATCTGCACCGTTCAAATCACTCTCTGCAACAAAGTCTTCCTTGTTCCTGTTAGGATAGTCCATGAAGACCCACTTAAAGCATTCCCCTGCTTTCCAATTTCTTTCTTTCTTTTTTTAAGACATTTTCTTTATTTACATTTCAAATGTTATCTCTTTTCTCATTCCCCCCCCCAAAAAAAACCTAACCCATTTCTCCTCCCCCAGCTCACCAACCCACCCACTCCTGCTTCCCTGTCCTGTCATTCCCCTACACTGGGGAATCAACCCTTCACAGGAATAAGGGCCTCTCCTCTCATTGATATCCAACAAAGCCATCTTCTGCTACATATGTGGCTGGAGCCATGGGTCCCTCCAAGTGTATTCTGTTTGGTGGTTTAGTCCCTGGGAGCTTTGGGGGTACTTGTTATTAATGTTCCTCCTATGGGGCTACAAATATCTTCAGCCCCTTTGGTCCTTTCTCTAGCTCCTCCATTGGAGACCCTGTGCTCAGTCCAGAGGTTGGCTGAGAGCATCCACTTCTGTATTTGTCAGAATAGGCAGACAGCTGTATCAGACTCCTGTCAGTAAGCACTTGTTGGAATCCACAATAGTGTCTGAGTTGGTAACCTTATATGGGATGGGTTCCCAGGTGGGGCAGCCTCTGCTCCACACTTGGTATCTCCTCCCATGGGCATTTTCATCCTCATTCTAAGAAAAACTGAAGTATCCACACTTTGGTCTTCCTTCTTCTTCAGCTTCATGTGGTCTGTGAATTGTATCTTGGGTATTCCAAGCTTTTGAGCTAATCCACTTATTATTGAGTGTATACCATGTGTGTTCTTTTGTGACTGGGTTACCTACATCAGAAAGATATTTTCTAGTTCCATCCATTAGCCTAAGAATTTCATGAATTCATTGTTTTTAATAGCTGAGCAATACTCCATTGTGTAACTGTACCACATTTTCTGTATCCATTCTTCTGTTGAGGGACATTTGGGTTCCTTCCAGCTTCTGGCTATTATAAATATGGCTGCAACAAACATGGAGGAGCATATGTCAGAATCATCATCCCTGACCTCAAGCTATACTACAGAGCAATCAGGATAAAATCTGCATGGCATTGCTTTCCAATTTCAACGTCCCCAAATCTACATTCTTTCAAGCAAAAGCATAGCCAGGCCTATCACAGAAACACCACACTCCTGGTAACAACTTCTTTCTTAGTTAATGTTTTACTGTTGTGAGTATATACCATGACCAAGACAAATCTTATAAGGACAAAATTTAATTGGGGCTGGTTTGCAGGTTCAGGTCATCCCATTATCATCAAGGTAGGAACATGGCAACATCCAGGCTGATATAATTCAAGAGGAGCTGAGAGTTCTACATCTTTATCTTAAGGTGGCTAGGAGAAATCTGAAATCCAAGTAGGCAGGACAAGGGTCTTAAAAGGACAAAAATCACCAACAGTGACACACTTCTTCCAACAAGGACTCACTTGCTACAACATGGCCAAACCTTCTAATAGTGCCACTCCCCAAGCCAAGCATATACAAAATATCATGCAAAAACGTACAGAGAGATACACAAACAGATGAAAACACATGCAAACACACAAAAACATTTCTATCTAGAATAAAACATAAAGAAAATTTGTTGTAATGTCAGGATAGTTTAACAGTTAGATATTTCTCTATCTTTACAACAATACAGCAGAAGGAATAAATACTAATTTGGTCAAGATTATATAATACTGTGAAAAAATGTACATTAATTTCATATAGTCTCTAAGATGTACGTATGTTATCATATAGAAATAAAAAATACTTATTACTGGGAAATAAAATTTAAAAATCATGAACTAATTATCAGACTAGGAAAATATTTGTGTTCAATATTGACAAAACAGAATAATGGGCCAAGATGATTTTAATGTAAAGTGGAATTTAAAGAAGCAAATGTTCTTCAGTGGTCCGAGAAAATTCATGGTTCAACTCTGTCCTCGATTTTAAGCATTTAAAATAAATATATTCTATGCTTTACAATTTGTCTAGCTTCGTATATTGTCCAGATTTTTACTTAATTCATTAATATTTTAAAATAATAAAATTATTACTTTACAATCCAGATATATTCCAAAGTGAATATTGTCAGATTAGCAACAAATAGATATAAAACTTGCATGCATTGTAATTTGTAGACATATAAGATTGGACACTTAGAATAAAAGTACTACTTATCCATACTCTATTCAAATTTATCTAGATTCTTAAGATAATTTTGTTTGTTGTTTTTGGGACGGGGCCTTACTATGTAGTTCTAGCTGTCCTGGAACTCACTCTGTATAGCAGGCTGGCTTTCAATTCACAGATTTCTGCCTGTCTCTCCCTCTCAATTGCTGGGATTAAGGACGTACATGACCATGACTGGTAAATTTCTTAATTTTTGTAAGTGCAACCAATTCAAAAATTATTAGTTTGCAGGGTGGCTGAGTGGTACAGCAAATTCCATGTTTAAAAAGATGAATTTAAACTTTAGAACCACAAAATTAAGCATTTAAAATATAATTTCTGAAATTAAGTTTATGATAATATTAATTTTAATATAAACTTTTATTTATGATAAAAATAATGTACTGAATCTACTTCCAAATTTAATTTTACATTATTTCATTGTTTTAGAACAAATCTTTACATTTTATTTAATATATTTTAAGCAAGAGAACCTCATTAATTATGATAATACCCATTATATATATATTATTGAATATAATCTTCATTTACATTTCAAGTGGTAAAACCTTTCCCAGTTTCCCCTGTCCCCCAAACCCTCCTCCCACTCCCTGCCTCCAAGTACATGCCCCTCCACCTGACCCACTCCCACCTCCACCCCCCCTCAATTTCCCCTTTTTGGGGCATCTTTTTATCCTTCACCTGACCAAGGACCACTCCTCCCACTGATGCCCGACAAGGCATTCCTCTGCCATATTTTTGCCTGGAATCATGTGTACCCCTTGGTTGCTGGTTTAGTCCCTGGGAGTCCTGGAGTGTCTAGGTGGTCAACATCATTGTTCTTCCCGTGGGGCTGTAAACCCATTCAACTCCTCCAGACCACCCTCCAATTTCTCCATTGGGGATACCACTCCCAGACCAATGGTTGGCTACTAGCTTCTGTCTCTGTATGTATAAGGCTCTGGCAAAGCCCCTCCGAAGACCACTATGGCATGCTCCTTTTGATATGTGTTTCTTGTTGTCCATAGTAGTATTGGGGTTTGGTGACTGTTTATAGGGTGAATCCCCAGATAGAGCAGTCTCTGGGTGACCTTTACTTCAGTTCCTGCTCCACACTTTTCCTCCATTATTGCTCCTGAAAGTGTATTGTTCCCTTTTTCAGAGGAACCCAAGCAAAGCACAAGGACATGTAAGAAACTGTTGAATGCTGGGAATAGCAGGAGAAGCTATGTTCTCCAGAGAAAAGGACATTAATTTGTTGTCTAGCACCAACCCACCCACAGAACTTTCAACCCCAGATTTATCCAGTCTACATGAAATGTAGGCACAAAGGATGGAGCAGAGACTAAGGGAATAGCCATCCAATAACTGGCACAATTTGAGACTCATCCCATGGGCAAGCACCAATTTCTGACACTATTAATGATAGTCTGTTATGCTTGTAGACAGGAGCATGCTGTCCTCTTAGAGACTTCACCCAGCCGTTGATTCAAACAGATAGAGACACCCACAACCAAACAGTAGATGGAGTTTGGGTAGTCTTATGGAAGAATAGGAGGAAGGATTATGGGCCTGGAAGGGAATAGGAACATTACAGGAAGACGAACAGAGTCAACCTAGCTGGACCCCTGGAACTCTAAGAATCTGAACCACCAAACAAAGAACATGCAAAGGTTGGATGTAGGCCTCCCCACACATGCATAGCAGATGTGCAGCTTGGTCTTCTTGTGGATCCTGAACAACCAGAATGAGGGCTATTCCAAAAGCTGTTGCCTGTACATGGCATAGGTTCTAGCTGGGCTGCTCTGTCTGACCTCAGTGTGAGAAGAAGCACCTCACAAAGACTTGAAGTTCTGGGGTGTAAGGATACCCAGGAGGGTCCACACCCACTCAGAGGAGAAGGAGAGGGGTGTGTGTGGAAAGACTGTGGGAGGGGGTGACCAGAAGGGGGCAGTGAGCAGATTGTAAGGTGAATAAGTAAAAAAAAAAAAAATCAAATAAAAAATTCCTGTCCAGAAAACATTGCATAGACTGAACAAGATATAATTAGGAATACACATGTATATGCATATATGTATTCAATAAAATTCATGAAAAAATATCCTGAAAAAGAACAAGCAGACATATATGAGATGTTTTGGAAGGAAAGGGAAAAGAGAAAATTTTAATTAAGTTGTAATCTCAAAATTATAAAGTAAAAAGCAAAATGGATAAGGAAAATATCCAATGAGAAATATTAAACTATATCAAGCTTTTTATTTTAATCAGAAAATAACTAAATATATATGAAATATGTAATATAAAAACGAAAGTGTCTTGACATTTATAGAAGGGGAGTTACTTATAATCAAGGATGGAAAGATTAAGTGATATAAAATATAACTTTTCTATCAAGTATATTTTCTATTTATTTTATTGTTTTATGACCTTGTTAGTCATAATCAATTTTTGCTTTATGGATGAGAAAGTATAATTTATTCCACACAGTTGGAACAAATTTTCTCAAAAAAATTGCAAGGAATATTGTTTGATTTTAGTAATTTAAAGGTAGTAATTTTAATCTAACCTGAGACAGTTACATCTGTACATGATATAGAAAGATGATTTGTAGTACTATTATGACTATTTCAAAGCAGACACTATATATTATACTTTAGCCCTTTTATATGAAGTATTGAGGAAAAAGAAAACAATGGAATAATTTTCATAGAATCTCATGGATGGTCAAGTAAATGCTAAAACACAGAAAAGGAAATTACCAACATTTTGGACAATATACAAGTAGTAAGTTTAATTATCTTGCATAACTAAATAGACATGAATTGATGTGCCTCTCATTCAAGACTAGATTGCAGATACATTCCGTTTGCTTTATGACAAGATGACTAGATTTATAAAAGTTATATATACATAATTTAAGGTGAAAATTTGATATTATCTCAACTTATATATTCAAAACTCATACACTGCCAATATTATGACATTTGGACATTTGAAACTTTCTACAGACAGGTTTATTATACTCATGAAGATGTAGTATGACAGAATTAAAAATGGTGTTGAGGTAAAAAAGTCATGACCACGACTTGATTATAATTTACTTAACAGCTAATATCCACTTATAAGGCAATATATATTATATATATATATACATATATATATATATATATACATATATATATATATGTATATATATATGGATCAGGATTACCTCATGAAGGCTGATTTTTCTGAGTTGTATTCATTTGCCTAGAAAGTTTCATGAAGTCATTTTAAACAGCCGAAAAATATTACATTGTGTTAAGTGGACCACAATTTCTTGGTTAAGTTTTGGAAGCTATGTTTTATGCTTCCTATATTTTTAAGTAATATATAAGTCATTCTTGGATTTCTGACACGATTGAAGACTGGTTGTAGTCTCATAGCCAATTCAAGGTGTCTAGCAACAAGAGAGATGATATAGATTTGAGAGGATGGTTTTCAGAGGATGGTATACAAGCTAAAACCAGCACATAATTCTATGAATTCAGAAATTCACAGAATTGTAAGCCTTTTAAGTTAGGAAAGATGGTAGAGTGCTGAATTGACAAATGATGGATAGCTGTTAAGTGTATTTTATACTTTATAAATTGCATAATTCTTATAGTTGTGCTCAATTTAAATCTAAGTAAAACTGCCTTTTAATTGTACAAAAGGGGAGAAATGTTGTGACTTGCTCTGGTGCTGTTTGTATTTCGATGTTATTCCAATTCCTCAAGAGGGACTACCTGATGAGGAATTATGTACTCAGGTGATTCTGTTTGAACCTTCTTCTTGTTTTAACTGATCAAATAAAGGCTAGGTAATTAGGCAGTGGAATGGAAAGGTGGGGATGGAGGTTTTAGAGAGTGGGGAAGAGAGGAAGGAGGGAGGCAGATGAGGAAATGGAGGAGATAGATGAAGATGGAGGAAGAGAATTTAGAAGGAAGATGGAACAGAACCATGTGTTCTGGAGAAGCCGCAAGTAGCTGTGTTGCAGAGTAGCATAGCGGTATATATGCCCAGTCTAGGTGTGCAGCTTATAAATATTTTAAAAACAAAAAAAGAAGGAAAAATCCTTACAGTTAGATTTTAGTGAAGCATTTTCTCAATTGACATTTCCTCCTTTCAGATGACTTTAGCTTCAGGCAAGTTGTGTAAAACTAGACAGGATAGCAGCTCCCTTCTCCAAAACAGTTCTCATCTTCTGATTTCTTGTCACACCTTCCTGTGAATTCTTTTTTCCATTTTGTCTTTCTTGAAATATCTTCCTACCTTTTTATTATCCTGTGTAGTTTCATCACACACACACACACACACACACACACATGCATGCACACACACACAGAGAGAAAGAGAAAGAGACAGACAGAGAGAGAGAGAGAGAGAGTTTCAAATATAGATTCCATATATTATATGGAGGAAATATTCAGTAAATAAATGCCCTCACCTTTCTCACTAAAATGTCATGGATCATCATGTAAGAGGGAGAAAAAGGACTTGATAAAACTGATGTACACATGAGTATACATGACAGAACACAGAAGACCTGCAAATAACAATGCCAGACAAAATCTCAACATGTATAAAAGAAGGAGCATGATATTCCATTCTCAGCCTAGGAGCTTGTGGGACTTGCTGAGTGTCAGGAAGAGCAAGATTGCATTTTCTACAGGAAAGCAGCTACTGAGAAATACCTGTGTTCAGTATAAAATCTTATACCCATGCACATACCAGAAACAATAAATAGACATGGTGCATTTATAACAAGTAAGGTTATAATGGGAAAGATGTAAAGAATTTAACAGGAATGTATATAGGCTAGATTTAATAAAAACACAACATATACATACATATATTCTCATATATATTTTTAAAAATCATTCAAGTATGGTTTTTCTAAATATTGTCATTACTCAACAAATCCTAATACTTTGAAATTCATTTTTTTTATTTGTTTGAAACAGGGTTGCAATAGCCCTGACTACCCTGGACTTGCTTTGTAGACCAGGCTGGCACAGAACTCACAGAGATTCCCTTGCCTCTACCTCTCCAGTGCTGAGATTAATGTTATATACTATCAAACCATGTTAAGTTTATCAATTTTATTCTGATAATATCAAGAAAACATTATTACTTAATCAATTTTATTAGAAACTTTAAATTAAGTTTCTACATTAACATTTTCATATGCATAAATTCATTGGCTACTCCTCAAACCCTTCTATGTTAGATTTCTAGGTATCGCTTTTTGATATGTAAGTAATATGCAGATATTCTGATAGTTGGGCAGAATGAATCTCCTTGTGTAGTAAAAATGTAAGTTGAAATCATATTTAAATATTGCTTAGTAGTTTATTTTATTGATGTTCAGAAATATATTATATATTTAATATAAAATACTTTAAATTCAATTTATTTACTATATTTAATTCTAATGATTTCTAGGTTTGGGAAATTTTTGCTTATTTTAAATTTAAATTCATAAATAAATATTAACCAATGACTTTATAGCTTTTTGAACTCTCATACAAGTTCAGAAAAGGCCTCACTCTGATTCTGACTTTACCTGCAGCCATGTTACTATTCTATTCTACTGTGTTCACTGCCACAGTATCTGTGTAACTTACAGAAGTTGGTCATGAGGCTCATGTGTTTACATTTGTATTGAAGAATTTCCTGTTTTTTTCCTCATTATCATAGATTTCTGCAAACTGTCTTTAGATATTTCAGTTACATAAAGAAGAAATGACTATGAAGGTACAGAATATGATGAAACGCTGAGAACATATGATGTAATGTAACTGTGGGTGTTGTATGTCAAGATGTATGTGTCTCTTTTCTCCTTTAACTGAAGCCTACTTTCATTCCATAATAATCATACATCTTTGTCTTGTTTCCTAATTTATCTATGAAAAATATCTCAATTGCAAAAACCATTCTATATTTTCCAGACCTTTTAATTTTAGCAGAACCCTACACTTGATTGGTGTTTAACACAAATGTTGGTACATTGTTTATATTCTGGAAATATGAATTGTTTTCCACTTTTCTAAATTGCTTTTAAATAATGATAATTTCCTCCATTATACTATTGTCTACATTAAGGAAAAGTCATAGCCAAGGTAATCAAATAGACACTTGAAAGAAAATTGTGGTTTAGATAATAAAAATCTGCCAGAATTAATGAGACAAATGCTTATAAAAGTTATGGTATCCTACAGCATTTTAATTATTTTAATATTGTTGAGTTATGTAGCAAGCTTTGCAGTGTGAATTCCATTACAGGAAATGCACTTAGACTTTAATAAGATTGAATTTACTGATTTATATCTGTTGCTGTATAGGTTGTTGTTAAATAGAAATTCTGTCAGCTGAAATACCCATCCTAGACGAAGTAATTTTATCTCCAGGTTCTTTTCTACATTAGCAGGTGACAATTAGAAACACTGTTAAGGTTTTGAAAAATAGATTGTGATCTTGAATACTTACAGTGGGTTAGTTAGTTTTGCATTCTAACAATTTCTTCATGCTGTTTCTACAATGTGAAATTGTTTCTGGAGTCAAATCTGTAAGAATGAGCAATGTTATATGCCAAACACATATAGTTTACTTCTTGGTCATGATTGCTGAAGCTCACTACTTCTTCTGGCAAATTGGAACTTAATATCATTTTCCTTGAACAAAAATCCATGTGATCATTCATAAGCGCAGCATAAAAAGTCAAATAAAGTAGAAACCAGCAATATTTTTGTTTAAAGGAACAAACGGAAATAATTAACTCTACAATATTCATCTGATTGAACTATACATTTCAAGTACCAGATTTCAAAGCTCCGTGGCCTGGAAAAGGAAAATTAAATGTTAGTGTTGTTACAAAGATATTAAGGTCTTTGGAAAATAGGGGAACTGTGCTTGCCTCTCCCTTATTCTTTTTATTTTCAATGTAAATGAATTCAGAATGCTGCCAGAGAGGCAATAGTCCAGTAAAAAAAACATGAATGATTTCATAGCAACACTATTTCTCATAGAGGGAATGGTTTATATCTTGAATTTTATGTTTCCAAACCACTGAAAATAAGGTTTTCCTTTCTTCTATATAATAACATAGATTTTCAAGTGTTGCATCAATTTCAACATGATACTGCAAAATTATTATGATCATATTTATTCTGCTGAGAACAATACTCTTACTCATTTCTATTAACAAGTGAGAGTAAAAGTTATCACACACTCTATTTGGATTGTATTTGCAATTTCATTTCTAATTAATATGTTTTCAAGGACTTCTACTCCTGCTACAAAATTTATGTCTACAGACATCTGTTTTGAAATTTTTAACATATTTCACTATATTGAAACTCCTCTTTAGTGGCAAGCGTGAATATTAATAGAGTTGGTGAGCTTATATTCACAAGAAAGGTGCAAGTATAGTCGTAACAAGTGGAACGAATTATCCAGAGCCAGGTTGTCTCCATGACAGGCTACAAACTGACAGTTCACAAGAGTAGGACTAAGTTGTTGTGTCCAACAAATGAGAACTCAGATCCAGTAACCTGTGGTCAGCCAACCATAGCCACAGGAAGTCATTGCCAGGACACCTTTACATCTGTCTTAAGGCAAAATTAGGTAGCTAGAATGAGTAAGCAACCACCCTGGAAAGTCCCTAGAATTCCACACAATTATAGAATCAAACAGACCCCTAGAGATAGAGCTAAGCAATCAAGGAGAAAAGGCACATAGCCCTCCCTAGAATTCTCCAAATTGACAATAAAAGCTAGGTTTGGGAGTTCACTGGGTGTCTCCTTTTCCAAATGGGGAGACCAATGCATGCAGGAAATTATACTGAATAAACATTCTTTGCATTTGTATACTATTTGAGTCTGATGTATCATTCTTCAGCAATTCTTAAGCTCTTACAATAATTCAGTCTCTACCAACTTATTGTTTTAAGATTTTTTGGTAGGTACATATCATTTCTACTGGTAGAATATTGATGCCAAATGCTATGTGATTCTATCCGAGCAGATAACCTCAGTCCTTGGCTTTATATTATTTGAAGTTATTCCCAGCATGTAATCTAGTTTTCACATAAAACTAAGGTCATTCACATACAAATGAAATACCATCAGGCTTTCTTAAGCCAGTTATTATTTGATTTTACTAATTAATTTTAATTACTTATATATAATTAAATAATAAAATAATAAATTATAAAATAAATAATTAAATAATAAAATAATTACTTAATTAATTACTAATTAATTAAGTTATTATTTGAATCTAATTTTTAAGTCTCTCTTATTTTTGTTCTATTTTTGCTTGTTTTCATGTATATACCAACTAGAAACCCAGTTTTTCATCAATTCCTGCCCACTTTATATTTTTATGGTATTTAAAATACATTTTTGTCATCTGAGATCAATACTGAAGTTGATACTGTAGGGGAAATTTTAGTAAACTTAAATGTGGTAAACATTATATATGTATTTTCATAATTCTAAAGAAGTCCACTCATGTTCACAATTTAAACAGGATTTAAGTAGCCCCATCTCCTCCCTCCAACTCCCCATACCTCATCTCAATTTTGTCCTCCTCCAAACTTCATATCATTTTACTTCTGTGCATAATCAACAAGTCCAGTAAGTGCTGCCAGTATGTGCATGGATTTAGAACCATCCTCAGGACCCGGAGAATTGTATGACTCATCACATCCTGAAATAAAAATAAATAAATAAATAAATAAATAAATAAATAAATAAATAAATAAATGAAAGAGAGGGAGAGTGGGAAGGTAAGGGAGAGAGAGAGGGAGACAGAGAAGGAGAGAGATTCCACCCTCTTCACAAACTGACAATTGTTATTAATTTTTCAGTCAGGAGTGATCTAAGGGTTATCTCTGGATGACGTGGTCTTATGCAGGTCCTGTGAAGCCAACCACAGGTACAGAGTTAATGAGTGAAATACCCATTTTACATTCATGAGACAGTAATTCACAATGCTTCACCTCTCTTTCTACTTGTTGGGTGGTGATTCCTCATGATATGGATGTCCCATTTGAGTCAAGAACTAGGTATCTTATTCTTTGCCTATTAGTCAGTTATGTATTTATGAACTGACCACAAGAAAAAAATACAAAAAAAAAAAAACAGCTTCTCTAATGAAGATTGAGAACATCCCAGATCTATATAGTGAAGCATGTATATTGGAATTTAATGGAAAAAACAATAGGCTTTTTATCAAAATAAGAACAACTTGTTGTACTCCAGTGTAGGAAAAACAAGTGGGGGCGGCGTACCCGTATAGGGATGGTGAGTGCCCACGTACCTGCGGGGGGAGTTCACCCAGCTAGGGGGAGATTCTTACCCAGAATGTTGGGCCATTCTAGTGAAGGCTCCATGTACCTGTAGAGGAAGCCTGGCCAGGCATGGAAGTCCTGGGTCCTGGCGGCTGGAGATGCTGAGGCCTGTTCCATTTCTCTAAAACGCAGAATTTAGAGAAGAAGAGTCAGCTCATAGTTTTAAAGTTTTATTATAGAAAAGTAGGAAAAGGAAAAGAGATATAGAAGTAAAGAGAGAAAGAAAAGATAGAAGGGAAAGAGCTGTCCATGACCACATGGAAAGAGCAGAGAAGAATGGGGAGAGAGGAGAACGGGGGGTGGGGGGGGTCAAGAGAGAAGGGGCAAGAGAGCTAGGAGGGGCCTGGCATCCCCTTTTATAGTGAACTGGGCTACCTGGCTATTGCCAGGTTACTGTGGGGCAGGAAAATCCTGGCTGTAGCCAGGTGACTATGGGGGTGGAGTTCAGCCAGAACCATGAGGCCTGGCCCTATGTGACTGATGGCCACAAGATTATGGAGATGAGGAGTCAGGAGTATGGAGTTTCTGTCAGGAGCCTAAGTATCTGAGAGCATTGTTCATGGTTCCATCCCTTGTAGAATATTCTACTGGGTCTCCAGAGTAAGCCTTGCTCAACCAGACCACAGACTGCCTTTCACGCTCCCACACTCCAGTATATATGACCTTCCCAGTCTTGGGCTTTTGACCAAAATACCAGGCATGGAATCCTGGCTTGAGGAGCAGGCCTCAGATCCAATAAGCTGATAAGTTACCACATTATAATCATGGTGCTGTTGTACTGACAGACCCATCTAAACTGTCATGCCAGTACTGGAATAAGCAGGGTCCAGGAGTAGATAGTACTACTAATTTATTTTGACCTACAGGAGCTTAGCTTTGCCTGGTGGAAGCTAAGCACTACAGATAAAATTTTCTAGTTTGTTTGAGGAGGTTTCTCTACGTTCTTCAGCCAAAGTGTGTATATTCTTCATCAACACTGTCTTGCCTTTTTGTTATGGATGGTAACAAATGACATGAATATTTTGTAGAGCTTTGAGTCTTCTGGGACAAGTCTATATTATGACAATAGAGAGTCTGATGTTGTTTCCTTTAAAACTAGTAATAAATCTGATAGGTTAAGGATTTGTATAACTCTGGAAACCTTCCTCAATTAATTACTTAGAAAATAATGTATTGGTTGTATGCTATGTCCTTCAAGAATCCAAACAGTGACACTGTCAGGATAAAATGATAAGGATTAAACTTAAACACTAATTTGGACAAGGGAAAAGTTAGGGGGTGCTTTATATTTAACAACACTCATAGAGAGCACCTTCTTGTAAACACTATAAACAGAATGAACAAGATTAGCAAGCCAAATCATCACAGAGTAATTTTGCCTACTGCATTAGAAATGTCTGCCTAATCATAGAAATTGTTTTAGCAGATAATCACTGCATTAAAAGCATAGATTTCCTCTGTATTATTTCACTTTTTAATGGTGTGTGTGAAATATGCAATGCTATATGTGTGGAGGTGAGAAGACAACATACAAGGTTAGTGTTCTTCCTAAACCATGTGCCTCACTAGGATTGCACTCTGGTCTTATTTTTGGAGGCAAGGACCTTTCCCTACTGATAAGCACCATGTACAATTTGACAAATTATTATTTCATAAAATTATTTATTCCAAGATGAGCTATTGAATATTTGTTTTGTTACACTCAATTTAAAGGTTCCTGTTATCTTACTAGTAGGTAGAAAAAAAGATCTCAATAAACATGGCTTTGATCACATCATGTATAATCTGCTGATTTGATCTACCGTTGGAGGAGTCAAAACAGAAGTTTGTCAAATGCTACTGCTAAAACTATGCAGTGAAGTCCTTGTAACAGTTGAGCCAAACAATAATATTACTAGGATCAGAAAGAAGTATTTGCATGGGGATAGTTAATGATGATATGAATATTCCATTGACATTCCTAATTGATCAAGCACTAGATGTGAAATCTGCCTTGGCAAAGGTGTTGATACTTCTCTACATAATCATGACATGATGGAGAGAATAAAAGTTTTACCCTATTTTCCAAAAGGAACAACAAAAATGAATCTATTTTTGTAATAATCTCTGTAACACAGTCTCTCAACATCAGCACTATTAAATTTTTGAGTCAGACTCTGGTGTTAATGGAATAGTGTTTGTCCTGCACAAAGGAGCATGTGAAGAAACACTTCTGTTTCATACCCCTGAATGTTGTAAACATCTTTTCCATTCTCTGTTCACCATGACAACCAAGAATCTCTGTATATATTACCAAATGCCCAGAATGTGAGGGTGAATGTATATAATGTCTTATTTTAAATTAAAATAAACTTTATAATATGGGATACAATCATTACAAAGATGTAAAGTCATAATATAATATTGTTCAAGGTCAAAAGGAAAACTTCACAACTGAGTTCAGGAAGTGAGATACACAGATGGATGTGACCTGAATCTAAGGTTATAATTATACTTTCATGATATAGTTTCAACAAAGGCATCCTATAACATACTTCTCTGAAATCTTCCATGGATGCACAATGTTTTAAAAGAGTAGTAATATGATAGAATATTTAAACATAATATAATCATAAATTATTTTCTACAAGTGTTTTATATGGAAATAGAAATAGTTATGGAACACAGTATAAGCTAGCAGTCTAAAAAGTATAGAAAAACAAACTTGATTCCAAAATCCTCTGAATTTCAGAATTTCTGAGTTTTGCCTTAAATCTCTGTAACTGAAAGTACAGCCATAGACAGGAAGGCAGTTTCAGCTGTCCTAGAAAATGACAGGTAGGTGTGTTATTTAACTGTCATTCACATATGTTCCTCACTAACAGTTACCTAAATCAACTCATGGGGATTTGGAAAATTTATGCCTTAGCCAGTGGAGAGACTTGTTTTCAAGATAATGTTATTCCAAATTCAGTGCTGAAGGTTTACTTTTTCTTCTACAGACTTAGGTAAGAATCTTGGATGTAGATTCTACTTTTTTTCAATGTATATTCTTTTTTTATATAGAACCTTTATGTAGTACATGAGAAACAAATCTTAATCATGAAAATTCCATCAGCTACACAAAGCACAGTACTCATGATTACTCTATCACAGACATATTACACTTTTTTTTTTTTTTTGCAATTCATTTTTATTAGTGCCAAGAAGAGTTGGTCCTATGTGTCATTAAAATTATCAGTCTAATTATTGGCACCAATTACAAAGAAACAACAAGGAATCTCTAAAAAAAATTCACATCATATAAGAATAATAATGATACTATTATCATTATTAGTATATAAGTATGTGTGTGTGTTTCTGTATATGGATATGTGTGCATAAGTGCTCATGGAGGCCAGAGGCCTCAGGTATCCTGGAGTCAAAGCTACAGATAGTTGTGAGCCACCTTAAAAGGGTGCTGGGATTTGAACTCAATTCCTCTGGAAGAGGAGTCAGTGCAATTAATAGCTACACCTCCACTCTCTCCCCACAACACATAAATTTTAACACTGAGAATTACTCATTATGTTACTTACACCAGTAAGTAAGAGCATAGTCATTTTCATTGATTGGATCTTTTACTGCATGACAATGACTTGACTATTAAGAACGCATTGGACCTAGAGAGATGACTCAACAGATAAAAGCACTGACTGCTCCTCCAAAGGACCAAGGATTGATTCCCAGCATCCACGTAGTGGCTCAAAAGCATCTGTAACTTCGACATATTACACTTTTGATGGATTCTTCCAAACTTTCCGAGACTGGATGATAATCAGTGATCGAACTGTATCAGAAGATGTCCATATTCAGCTTAATAACAGATTCACAAGATATAATAAAATATTATATTAATTTTTTCTGACAAATATTCAGAGAATAAGTAAATATAAACATTAAAGTGGAAATGTTTTACATTACTGAAATATATATAAATTAGGAGCTTCTTTTCAACTACTTGTACTCTAATACTTGTTATACTGGAATTGTCTCTAATTTGTGCTGTTTCCACAAATCTGTAACTTTAGCTGTAGCTGCATTATCTGTCATCTACAGCTGTGTGAAATGAGGCAGTTGCTTACTGAGTGCAAATATCATTTGTCCCTAAGAACCCTGATTGAAGAGACGACAGAGAGTGCTTTGCAGCTGGGAAAACTGCATAAACTAAAAGATTGTCCTTCACTAATTTTCAGGTACCTGACTAACTGCACGGATTTTAGTAACCCCATCAATTTAATTTTTTGGAAGAACATATGACATATATTTACTTATCAGGTACTGTGTAGTAGGAAAAATTGAGCTGTTTTATGGTCCTTAAATCTACAAGTATGATATTTTTTATACAATTACATCTGACATTAAGGAGCATCGTCAGTAATTTCCCTGTCTCTCTTTTCCTCCTCCTCCTTCTCCTCCTCCTCATTCCTCCCTCCTCTTCCTCCTACTATGCTTAATACAGCCCAAAGAACTACACCAATGACTTGTATATGTAAATAAAGACATTTATCAGTGATATCTCTCCATACTGGCAGTCATTTCTTATTTATTTAAAATAAGACAAAAAAGATAAAAATTTACAAAAAGTGCCTTTTTCCCTGCAAAAGGAATCATTTTATATGGTCAACAACTGGCAGATTAAGCCACATGAATTCCGAGACACTGCCTAGGTCTGTTTTCCTGGTAGAAAACCAAATGCCACTGTAACCTATTGACACACTTTCTGGTAAGATTAATGAAGAGCTACAGACTGACTATAGCCAGGCATTTTTGTAGTTACTTTGTAGTAACTTCCTGTTAATCTGTAGAAGAGACTGGGGCAATGCTTTATGTCAGCTTTCTTCTTTTTGTTAAAGAGAAATGAAACAAATAGACAACAATGACAAAACAAATGAACAAACAAAAAAACATATATTAAGGATCTGTTAACTAGAGAAGAAATTAGGGTCTTGAGAAAAAAAATCAGTCCCACCCCCCTCCAAAAAAAAAAAAAAAAAGAAAGAAAGAAAAAGAAAAGGAATAAGAATAAGAAGCAAAGAAAAAACTCTGTTTTGAAAACTCAAGGGTGAATCCTGATCTCTAATCAAAATGCTCTGAAATGGCTATATGAATGGCAGCTGCCGCTTCAGGAAAGTCCCCTGTAGGCTGTGAGCACTCTGGCACTCCATTATCTGACCTTCCACATTCTATACTTGAGCCACTTGTGATCAGATCAACTTAATGGCAAAGTCAAGAAGAGACCAATTTGGACAGTTTACACCGTGAAGATTTTTCAGTGCCATAATGGAATTTCATGTTGTTCTGCTTGCTTCTACCTGGCTTTCACACATTCCTTGTTCCACATTCTTTGTGCAAACCACATGAACGTTTTTCTCATAAGCTGAGGAACCTGAACACTGCACACATTCATAAATTTTTATTACAGGATCTGATATATATATATATATCTCAGATGAGCTATTTTATGGTCCTTAAATCTACAAGTATGCTATTTTTTATACAGTTACATCTGACATTAAGGAGCATTGAAGTCAGTAATTTCCCTGTTTCTCTTTTTCCTCTTCCTCCTTCTCCTCCTCCATATATATATATATATATATATATATATATATATATATATATATATATATATATAGAGAGAGAGAGAGAGAGAGAGAGAGATCATAGGATATATAGATATACATGCTTTAATACTGTCTATTAATTCAGAAATCCATAGGAGATGTTACCATGTATTTTAGGTATAAACAATTTCATAAGTCACAGAATTTCTTTTTTCAAAAAGTTTTTTATTTTATTTACATTTCAAATGTTTTCCCCCTTCCTGGACCCCACTCATGAGGCCTCTACCCTATATTGTCTCCCCTTTACCTCTAAGAGTGGGCTCCCTCACCCACTCACCCCTCCCACCTCATCCATCTATTATCCCCCTTTTCCAGAGCATCAAGCATTCACAGGGCCAAGTGCTTCCCCTCTCACTGATGGCAGACAAGGCATCCCTCTGTTACATATGTAGCAGAAGAGGGAGCACGGATCAGCCCATGTTTGATCTTTGGTTGGTGGCTTAGTACCTGAGAGCTCTGAAAGGTCCTGTTAGTTGATACTGTTCATCTACCTATGAGGTTGCAATCCCCTCCTGCTCTTTCAGTCCTTCCCTTAAATCTTCCATAGGGGTCCCTTGGTTCAGTTCAAAGGTTAGCTGTAAGTATAGGCATCTGTTTCAGTCAGGTGCTGGCAGAGCCCTGAGAACAGATATGCCAGACTCCTGTCTATAAGCACATCTTGGCCACAGCAATAGTGTCAGGATTTGGTATGTATAAGTGAGATGGATCTGAACTTGGTGCAAACTCTTGATGGATTTTCCTTCAGTCTCTGTTCTGTGTTTTTGTCCCTACATTTCTTTTAGATGGGAACAATTCTGGGTTAAAAATTTTGAGATGGTTGGATGACCCCATTCCTCAACTGGGGACCATGTCTAAAGGAGTTTGTCTTTTCAGGTTCTATCTCCCTAATGTTGGGCATTTCGGCTAAGGTTATCCCCATTTGGTCCTGGGAGCCTCCAACATCCGTGTTGTCTGAGACTTCCTAGTAGTTCCCCCTCTTTCCCAACCCACAGTGCTGCATATTTCTATTCATTCTCTGGACACTCTGGTCTTTCCTCCTGCCTCCCATCATACATGATCATGCCCCACCTTTGTTCCCATCCCCTCCCCTCTGCCACCCAGATCCCTTCCTCTATTTAACTCTTGTGATTATTTTGTTCCCCCTTCTAAGTGGGATTAAAGCGTCCACATTTGGGCCTTTCTTCTTATTATGATTCATATGGTCTATGAGTTGTATCACGGGTATTCTGAACATTTTGGGTATTATACACTTATCAGTGAGTACATACCTTATCTGTTCTTTTTGGTCTCGGCTACTTCATTCAGTGTGATATTTTCTAGTTCCATCCATTTGCCTGCAAAATTTGTGATGTCCTCATTTTTAAAAGCTAATTATGTAATTGTGTAATTAAAAAGTTGTGTAAAATTAAAATTGTGTAAAAAATCTAATTGTGTAATTATGCCACATTTTCTGTATCCATTCTTTGGTTGGGGATATCTGGGTTGTTTCTAGCTTCTGGCTTTTATAAGGCTGCTATGAACATAATGGAGCATGTGTCCTTGTGATGTGGTGGAGCACCATTTCCTGTACGCCTAAGAGTGATACAGATGGGTCTTCAGGTAGAAAACTTTCCAATTTTCTGAGGAATCATGAGACTGATTTCCAGAGTGGTTGTACCAGTTTGCAGTCCCACCAACAATGGAGGAGAGTTCCTCTTTCTTTACATCTTTGCCAGCATCTACTGTTGCCTGAGTTTTTTATCTTAACCATTATGTTTCTCGGATGCATGTTTAAAGCAAGACAAAGAAAAGCTAACAAAGGTGTTTGAAAAAGCTGATATTTATGACAGAAAACTTTAAGCACAGATCAAAATATACCCAAAGCAATCAAAATATTCAAATGAAGTTCCCATTTAATTAAATTTGTATCATGTAATATGCATGAATTTCAACAATTTATTCAAAACAAGACTTTACAGAACAAGAAAAATATAGTTTGAGGAGACAAAATTCTCTAGCTCTACACTGTAGGACATAGAGATTTTCATATTTGCTTACAGAGGTTATACCCTGGAATTTACATTTGACTAGTTCTAATGAAGGATATTCACTTTAGAGACAAAAAAGCAATATTTTAAAAATAAAATAAAAAGGAAATGATAATAAAATATAACAAAATGGTAAATAATGAAAATATTGAACCTGAAATTATTAAGAAATAGTTGTTTATTTATGGTAAGTAAATAGATTCCCCCACCCCCCAATAAAAACTAGAAAGAGGAAAAGATCAGATAAACTAAAACAAAATTAATAAAAATGAAACTTTAATTGTAAAATTTCTAAAAGTTTGGCATACAGTTAAGATAACAGAAAGATAATTAAATACAGGCAGAGTAAAAATTGTGAGTAATAGTATGTAGATATTTTCTAAAATTAATTGCAGACACAAAATAAAATTTCAGAAATTAGTACACTTGGCAGTACTGAGAATGCAAGCTACTACATATTTTGATAGTTTCCTAGAATATGTATTGGTTACTTGATCTAGACACTGTGAATATAATTACTAGCCCAGTCATTATAATGGTTTCCACACAAAATCTTCAAGTAAATGTTTAAAGATGCTTTATTCATTACCACAATTATTTATATTGGTATATATTTCAATGAGGAGTAACATATTGTGACATTATAATATATTAAAATATCACTTAATTTTATAAGTAATAAGATGTAAATCCATTCGAGTTAGGACTGAATATTAAATGTATATTAGTTATAACAAAGTTTTGTGTATATGCACTGTGTCTGTAATTATTAGAAAAAGTCTAAGAAAATAACTGAAATAATAATTATCAGGTACCTGGCAAGAATTGATACTAGGAGAAAAAAATGTTATTTTTAAGAATGTAAAATTATTCTGTGACACAGAAATTGGATACATACAGTTTTAAGAAGCTTTAGCACTTAACAGAATATTCTTAGAAAGTTTAATGAAAATTATTTACTTTTTATAAAGAATGCATAGGCATTATTCAAATAAAATGAAATGATCTGCATGTATTGAACAATGTATGGAGTGATCTACCTAAATACAATTTAAAAATGAATGAGACTGATATAGTTGAATAATTGAATTGAAAAAAATAATTTTGAACATGATATCCAAACTTTGAAACATTTTTATTTTTGATTTAATGCATTGACTATTTGTTCATATGGCCAGAGGACATTTAGCAGTCAGGTTTCTTCTACTATTTGGTGGATTCTGGGGGTCAGAAATAGCAAAAATTCTTAGAGGTGGCTTATCCTGCTGAGTTATATCACTAGTTCTTTCTTCCTTTATTCCAAAGCCAAGACTAGTCTTACTCCACAATGTGAGACTTTGCTATGATTATAGATCTTGTTGTTTTATATTAAGGGAGTCTTAAGTGCCTTATTCTTATTATTTATTTATTTATTGTGATACAAAACCATGCTGAAGGCAATTTATAGAAGAAAGTACTATTTTAAGGGCCTGTGTTAATCAATTATTGGAGTCCATGATGGCAGAACAAAGGCATTACTGTAGGAGTAGCAGAGAGCTAACATCATGATTCATAAGTTGGAGGTAGAAAGAGCTGGAGACTGGAAATGGTATGGGTTTTTGAAACTTTAAAGCAAAACTCTAGTAATCCATCTTCTCCAAGACCTCTCATATCCTAATCCTTCCCAAACAGAACCACTAGGGCTAAATATCCAAATATATGTGTGGTAATGTGTGTGTGTGTGTGTGTGTGTGTGTGTGTGTGTGTGTGTGTGTGTGTGTGTGTGTGTATGTGTATGTGTATGTCTCTGTGTGTGTGTCTCTGTGTGTGTCTCTCTGTGTGTGTCTGTGTGTGTGTGTATGTGTGTGTGTATGTGTGTGTGGGGGCATCATTCTTATTCAAATCACCACATTCTACCCTTTGGTCCCAATAAACTTGTATAACATAATGTACAGTTCCCATAGAACTTTCACTCTCAATAGTATCTAAAAGTCCAAAGTCCAAACTCTTTTCTGAGATTCAAAGCAAAGTCTTCACTATAATACCCTGTAAAATAAATAGCAAAACACAAATTATGCACATTTAACTTACAATGCCATCAAATATACATACTCATTTGAATTGGGAGGAAAGAGCATATCCTGAGGAAATACTGGTCCAAAGCCAGACTTTCACCCAGTAGGGTAGTCCCCAAATCCTGCAGCATACTTGATGTCAAAGATTGTACTTAAATAGATTCACCATTCCAACTTTGATAACTGCAACACACATCTCTATTAGGCAATTTCTATTCCCTGTCTGCAGCTCTCATAGGCAGATATCTCAAAGTTCAGACATGTTGAATTCCTAATGGTCTCCAAAGAAATCCAGGTTTCATGTTCACAGCTTCACATGATTGGCTCTCTGTGTTCCCACACAGTGACTTCCCCTCCATCCACCTGGCCTCAACTACTCATTTTAACCTTGGAAGGAGAATTCACATTCCATCATTCATATATCCCTCATGACTCTAAACCATGTAAATAACACTGCCAAGTCTAACCGCCAATTTGGAATGGAGACTGCCCTAAATTACGTTGTCTAAATATCCCATTACTGTTACTTGTTAGAAGGACAGAAATCATCAGAAATTTGCTTTTAGCAAGTTGGAAGCTTAGTTGGGAGGAGTCTTTCCTGAGGGTATGCTTTTAAAAAAATTTCATTTTAGAACAAAACCTTCTTTAATCTTTCCATCTCCTTAAATACTATAATAAACGTCAACATTAAACATTTTATGGTGTTGACTTTTTCCTCATGCTGTACATTTCATATTTATTTTTTCTTCCTTTGTTTTATTTTTCATTGTAAATCTGCATATAAATGAGTATTGATAGTCATACACAAAGTCAATATCATACTCCCATACAGTTTCCTTTGTAAAGTAAATTAGTTCAACACCTTTTACTTTAGCCTAAGGGCAGATTCTTAAGCGAAGGAGACAAAGCATCTATGTTCTTTCTAAATTATTAGGAAAAAATTTCTATAGATTAATGCTAATATTTTCCACTCTGAATCCTATTTAATTGTGCCTCAATAATCCTAATAATGCTCCATCATTATTGTCTGCCAATACTCTTAATAGGATGACTTGCTATTCGAGCTTGCAATGTTCAAGCAGTATTCTGGTCCAAAACCGAAGTCTTCCACATTCCCGCCAAAATTTATATATGGATGGTCTGGCCTGTCACAGAACCACACACCTGCTACCAACTTCTGTTGTAGTTCCTTTGGTAGTTCTATGATAAAATACCATGACCAAGGCAAATCGTGAAACAAAGCCTTTAATTTGGGGTTTATGGTTTCAGATCACTAGCATCTATGACTAGTAGGGGCAGAAGCGTGGCAGCAGGCAAACATTACTCTGGAGCAGTTGCTAAGAGCTGACACAAGATAGAACCACAAAGGAAAAGAAAAACAAAACAGTTTGGGAGTGGTGTAAGACTCTCAGACCTCACTGACTTTCCCTAGTTACATACCTGCTCAAACAAGGACACACTTCCCAACTTTCCTCAAACAGTTCCAACAACTGAGAACTGAATGTTAGAATACATGAATCCATTGTGGGTGTGTGGGGGGACTCTCATTCAAATAACCACCATAACAAGTCAGCAATGTGAGAACACTAGAATGATCTGTTTGGTAATACATACGAATTTTAGAAGTGTTACACCATTATGCTTCATTTCATTTAGATTTAGATTGATGATAGATTATGCACATGCATATGGGCTAAATGTCATACACACACACACACACACATTTGAATTTTCCGTTGAAACCTATTAGAAACATTTCATTACTTTATAATAAAACACCTTATTCTTTGTACATAGAAGGTGTAAAGGTATCATAGAGTAATTAGCAATTAAAGGATGAACCAAAAAAATGTGTGCAAAGAACTTTGCAGTTGCAAATAATAAGAAAATATTCAATGAACAGAAGTTCCATATTCAAAGACAGGAATGTGTTAGACATATATAGGATCTAATGGAAAAACTCCCTATCAAAATCTTTAGAGTAACATTTATTTTTTGGCAATTTAATACATATCAAATATTTGTATTGATCACATACACCCACTGTTTTCCTTTTGCACTTTTTCTAGGCAACCCCAAAATTCTCATCCCCATTCTCTCCCAAGAACCATCAGTTTATTCTAGTCTCCCCTTCATATACTCTTCTTTTTATTAATAACCCACTGTGTTTTGTTACTGTTGCTGTTTGGAACATTATTTGATCTTAAGCAGGTAACTGGAGGTACTGTGAAATCGTGAATTCACTGGGTATGGGGTGTCCAGAAGATATTTCAGAGCAGTCCTCCCCATTCTGGGTCTTTTCCTATCACATTTTTCTGAATCTTAGTATAAAGATGGTGATGTTGATATGCATGTTCCATTTACACGTGGGAAGTAAAGAGTCTCTTATTTCAGCCTTTTGACCATCTCTGAATCTCTATTTTCTGGTGGCCACTTTGTATAAAAACATAGAGAGCAACACTAATCTATGGATATAAGTGCAACTATTTAGAAGAAATTTTGACATGTCATTTAACAAAGCGACATTTTACTTTACTCCCTAAAGTGTACATCCATACAAGCCACACTCTTCTGGTCAGGTTTATAGTTCTAGGCATGAATTTTCTCCTGTACAACAGGTCTCAAATTCAACCGCAATGCAGCCACTCATAACTCATTATGGTATCCAGTAACCTTCAGTTCACTGTTGCACCAATGGACCCATGTTGCCTTACCAGTCGGTACTGGAGAATTCAGCTTTGGAAATAGGCTAGCATTAATGTATTTCCTCTGCCAGGAGGTTGTGTAACTACTCCATCACTGCTCTTATTTCTGCTATGATCAAGGTATGATGGCTACTTTTGCTTGTTAACTTTACTACATCTGGAATGAACTAAAACCCAAGTGGCTCTTAACACCTGTCAGGGATGTTTTTCTTAATTAAATCATTTAAGTGGGAAGATCTATTTTTAATCTAAATCTTCTGAAGTGGGAATATCTACCTTTAATCTGGGCCATATTTTCTGCTGTCAAACTATATAAAGGACATGGAAGAAGGAAGCTTGTCCTTTTTGTCTGATTGCTTTCACTGTCATCGACAAATGCATTCATTCATTAACGGTAGAGCCTATGCACTTACATATACTGAATAAATAAAATTAATAAAATTCTGGCATATACTGAATAATAGCTGAGATACTCAGCCTTGGAGAAAAAACAGGTAATGTGTTCTTTGAACTTCTGTTGGTAGACAGCCAATGTTGGACTATACTGTAGACAGCTTCATTTCTATCTGTAGTTATCCTGTTAACCACCAGAGCATAAGTAGCTAAAGCAACTGTTTTCCAAAGTATCAGTGTAACACCATTGGGAAGAAAAGGGGGCAGATATTGTTGTATGGATTTGTTTGTGTCTTCTGTCATATTAGATGAAAAAGGTAAATAGTGTCAATAACAAAAGTCATGCTACCAGACCATAGTACAAATAACATAATTGATATCCATGAGTATATGAGTATAAAAATAATTATCAGAGACACTGAAAAGTAAATCTCATACTATTCATTCCGGAAAGAATGTTAAGTTGGATACTTACTTCGCTCATTGTTATGTTATAGGCTTTATATATTACCTCATTACAAAGGATGATGTGAATATCCTGAAAAATTGTTTTCTAGTAAAACATCCAGAGAAGTATTATCTTTATCAGATAATATTGGTCAAAACAATTATTATGCAGTGATTTTAATATATGACAGAAACTGTTTGATATACTCAATAATTTGACAGGGTGATTGGAAACAACAACAACAAAAAAAAAAACCCAAAGCCGTTATGCTCAGCCCAAGGAGTACTATACAGGGCTACTATACATATACAAGCCCAATCCTCAAACCAGTTATGGTCATCCATGAACCAGGAATGTCTAAAAAGAGCAACAATTAAGCCCGTAAAGACTTAAAACCCTAATAACATTATATCATAGCCTTGGTCCTAGAGAAAAAATAACACTGGGTTAAAAACATAATGGAGATGTGCTATAAATTTAGCTAATAATAATTTATAATTCTTGGTTCATGCTAACTAAAATGCTGACAATGTGACTTGAATGTTAGGTAGCTAAGAGAAATATAATTCCTAAAATCTTTGCTGCATTCAGAAACCATTTCTGTAGCATGATAATCAAAATTTCAAGTGATAAATGCAATGTGGTAAAAATTTATTTTTGCAATTCTCAATAGTTTATTTGAAGTTAAAATATGAGGCTTGTATACTGGTATAAAGATACTTTATGTACTAAAATATTATTTATGTTCAATCTCCACACCATCTGCTTCCAAAAATAGTAATTCATGTTTCTTGGGTTATTATTACTGCATTTTTTTGAAGTAGGGATATAAAAATTTATTATATTATATTTTCAGGGTATTCTTTGGTATCCTAAAATAATACCCTTGAAGAAAGATGTGAAAACTTTCAATGACTTTTTCCAAGCCATACATCTTGAAGTAGCCGCTGTGAATGACAGCTGAACACCAACTTTTGACTACTAAAAGAGGAGTCATGTTCACAGTACATAAATATTCACTGAGATGGTGCCTTTAAATATAACTTGCAAATAATCCCATAGCAAAAATGTATTTTTATGTTACCCAGTGGAATTAAAGTGAACTTTTCTCCTTTCTATTTTTTTTTTTGATGAGTTATAACAATGTTGCTTTCAACTTCAGCATCTGCTGTATTGATTTATGTTTTCCAGCACATTTGGTCGTTGTTTGAATTACTTTTATATTGACCTTAAAATAATAACTGAATTATATGTTTAAAAGTTAATTTTTTCTTGCTGTTTGCTTCTTTCTGATACAGAGAAGGAGAACAAGAACATGAAATCTTGAACTGAGGATTCATATTCAGTTGAGGGAGAGCCTGGAAGAAGAACTAGTCACACAAAGTACCACAGGAATGGAGCAGAGGCCATAATCAGCCACACTCACCATCAAACTGCTATTTACAATATGCATCTCCTGGGATCAAAACCTAACTAACAATTTTTATGGAGACTTTAAAGGGTATCACAATTTTGGCAAAAATTAACAAATCCACAGGAGTTCTGGAACATCAGGATGTAACTTAAACTGAATGTTTGGAGGAAAGTCTAAATTGTTTAGGGGGTTTCAGAATCAAACCCAATGGTACTTCTCAAGATCTGTAAATAGCCATATATTTAAACAGTAATACTAATAAAACAGTAACAGTCAACTTCTATCAGAATTGATCAGGGAGTCAAAAAGCAAAATAAAAAAAATGTTATGTGATGAGAGTTATAATAATATATGACCTAGAAATTAGTCCATATTTAGTCATAAAACACTAAATGCATATAATAATTGCAGACCATATGATCAATGTTCCAGCATGGATTGGAGAACAATTCACATGACCAAATTTCTAGCTTCAAGGCAAATATCTTTAAAACTTTTATTTGAGAAACTGAACGCCTATATTATTCAACTGTGCAAGAAAAAGATTATCTTCATTTATAACTGATAAGTAAATAATTTAAAATATTAAGAACTTTTTTGCAATATGTTTAATGTAGACATTTATGTCTACACATTGTGATATAAGACATTTGTTAGGAGATTAGAACAAATATCCATTCACCTGTGTTAGGGTACCAAAACAAAACAAACAAATAGGTAAAATAATGGTGTCTATCCTAGTCTCTCTTGGTAACCTGAAGAGATTTGTGAGATTACTTAGGTAAGCATGAACTGAAGGTTGTTACAGAATAATGGATGTCTCAAAGCCAGTAGCATCACCAAAATCCCCCTCACTAAGGAGCTTCTTGCCCAACATTGGGCAAGATTAGTTAAACTCATCAAAGTGTAACTTTTCCTCAACAAATATTTGCTACCTAACATAACTGTGGGGAGGTGCCTTGCCAATCTGCAGTACAGATTCTGAACATCCCAATGTCAAAATCTGTGATCTCTCTCAGCTTTTAATCTCATTTGCTTTCATGATGCTTCTTTTTTGCCCCAGGTGAGAATTTTTCTATACTGGGATAACTACACAACATTTTTACTACTTCTTAAATTTAATAACCCAATGAAATTAAAGGCAAATTGTAAGTAATTGCCTCTACCAATAAACATTAAACTCTATTCAGAATTACTTGAGTGTAAATATTTAGGATAAACTTTACTGTAAGATCATATAGATAATACAGATTGAATATATTCACAAATAGTTATGTATTTTGTGCAAAGGCCTCTAGCTATGTCTAATAATATATACATTGATGTCAAAGAAAGAAATTTGTAAATATTTGTAGAGTTTATTACTGGTTTACGGGTTGATAATTTATTGTGTAGCAAAAAGTATGCAAAGTTAAATAATCTGCAAAATATGCTCACATACAAAAGTTACTTTTGTTAATTAAGAATAAATAATATTTGAATACTTAGAGCCATCAATTAATTATTTTTTTCTTTTATTGACATTTGGCTATTTTCTGATATTTCCTGATTATAATTTCCATTCCCTCTATTCTTCCCAGGTTCTCCCCAACTCTTCTCCTGGATATATGCTGGGTTTTTGTTCATTTGTTTTCATTTGGGTTTTTATTTTGTTTTTTCTCCATCATTGGAAAAGATTATCTTCTAAGAGATTGCAACCAAATAGGACAAAATAAAATATAAGATGAAGAGAAAACTATTAAACTGAAGGTTGACATGGCAACCCAACAAAAGGAAAAGCATCCCAAGAATAGACACAAGAGTCAGAAACCCACTTATCTTAACAGTCAGGAGTTCCATTCAATCCTTCTTAGAAAGAGGAATAAAATGCCCATGGGAAGAGATACAGAGAAAAAATGTGGAGCAGAGACTAAAGGAAAGACCATCTAAAGACTGTCCCACCTGGGGTTTCATCCCATATACAGTTACCAAATCCAGGCACTATTGTGGATGCTAACAAGTGATGACTGAGAGGAGACATATATAGCTATCTCCTGAGAGGCTCTAACAGTGCCTGACAAAGACAGAGGGGGATGCTCTCACCCAACACTGGCCTGAGCACAGAGCCCCCACTGGAGGAGCTAGAGAAAAGTCCCAAGGAACTGAAGCTGTTTGCAGCTCCATAGGAGGAACAACAATATGAACCACCCAGTACCCCCAGTGCTCCTAGGGGCTAAACCACCAACCAAAGAGTACACATGGAGGAACCCATGGCTCCAGCCACATATGTAGCAGAGGATGGCCTTGTTGGACATCAATGAGAGGAGAGGACCTTGTTCCTGTGAAGGCTTAATGCCCCAGTGTAGGAGATTGCCATGACAGGGAAGCAGGAGAAAGTGGGTTAGTGAGCAGGGGGAGGGAGGATGGGATAGAGGGTTTTTGGAGGTGAAATGAGGAAAGGGAATAACATTTGAAAATGTAAATTAAGAAAATATCTAATAAAAAAATTCTAAGCTAGTAGCTGGAGTATATATGCAGAGATCCATGTAAGCCCTGAACTTGCTACTTCAATATCTTTGATCATGTATGTGCCTTGTTTAACTGCTGAAGAGGACTTTGTTCTCACAGTGTCCTCTATCCCATCTTACTCTAACAATTTCTCTGTGTCTAATTCCATAGAAATCCATGAGCTCTGAAAGGATGAACTTGATTTAGATCTCCCATTTAGGCTCTGTGCAACATCTGGCTGTGGTATTCTGCATCTGTTCTCATCTGCTGCAGGAGGAAGCCTACTTGAGGATGATTAGATAAGGCACTGCTGTATGAGTTTAGCAGACTATCATGAGGAATAATTATATTGATGCTTTTTAAGTTAGAAGAGTAGTGTATAGTTTTACCTTTGATAAGATAAGAACCCTGGTTCTTGCTTATGAAGACAGTATCAGGCTCGTGTTCCCTCTAGTCAATTTAGATATTGCTTGGCTTTGCTGACAAGTTCTGTCCCACAATTGCCCTAGCAAATGTTTGTAGGACGTTTGTAGATCAAAGCATTTGTGCCTAGGTTATTGTCCTTGTTTCTCTTTTGGTAGCCTGCAGAGTACCTTCCTAAATCAAAGAGACTAATGGTATATATTTTAACCCTGATTCACAGTGATGGTAATTGAACCATTGAATGATCAGCTTACCCACAATCTCCTCAAAGACAATGATGGTCACTTGTATCTAAACTAATTTGTATCTGATTTTACTATATTATAATTTTTATAATTGTATTCCCCCTCATCTTCCTCCTCTGAAACTATCTCATTTTCCCCTGTTTGCTTTCAAATTCATGGTCTATTTTTTCTTTAATTGTTTTTACATATGTGTGGTAGGTATTTGATAATTGGGTATGCGTACTCATAAATAAATAAATATAACTTTCCTGCCTGTAAAATTTTTCTTATGTATAGGTTTATATCTCTGATCGAACTTGGCTTTAAAAACCATATTTATAAGAGAGAGAATGAATGAAACAGAATAATTAATGAAAATAATGCAAAGAAATTATTAATAAATAAGAGAAAAACTAATAAAAGTTTGACATATCAGTATTATAATTCTTTATATATTTGATATATCTGTTAACGTAAAAAATTCTTCTGTTTACCTGGAAGAAAACTCAGTCAGCATAAATTCCACAAATTGATGTTAATTTGTGCAATATAGTGATTATATGAGAAGAGCATGTTTGTACAAGTGAGAAAAATTCAATATAAAGTGAAAATATTTCATAAATTGCATTGTTCACTTTATTCAAGTCATCAAAATTAGTTATAAAAACTTTTTAAAGACACAATCCTGTATTATAATCAATACTACATTCCTATGATCTGCTTAAAGAATAAGACATTAGTATTTGGATCAAAACATTTGGGGAATTAAATTTGAAAGGCTTGAAATAGAATTTTCCAAGGTTTTATAGTAGTACACAGTATAAAAAGAGACCTCACTGGCTGCATATAGTGTTATATTCTGAATCGTTTAACAGATTTTCTACAACCGTATATTTAAAATTTAGTTTATGTCTCAAAAATCTACTGAATTTAATAATAAAAAAATAGGAAGGAAGGGATATCGAAATATCTATTTCACATTTTTCTGTGAAAATAAAATATGACTGTTAGTCACTAAAATATTTGTTACACTAAAATGTTTTTATGATAAGTTGTTAATTGTGATGAATTATTAACTTTTAAAGATTTATTTTTTGTTATGTATATATGAATATGGTATATTGATGAAGGCACCTTTCAAGGCCAGTTGTATCAGATGCTCCAAAAATTAGACTTATAGGTGGTTGTGTTTCATTCTTATTTCGTTGCTGGAAAGAAAACCCTTAATTGTCCACAAAAGTGATATATATATTATTACATATTAAAGCCTCAATTTAAAAAATTCAGTAAGTGACCATATTAAAATATAAAGTACTCAAGACAGGCGAAGTTGAATTTCACGCAAACACTAAGCTAAAAATATGAATCTGTTGTTACCGTTAGACTTCCACACCCCTCTATTAGAAAAGTATCTGAGGAAGGCAGAAAATCATCAAGCAAATAGCTCCAATAGCCAATAGACTCCTTTGTTGTACAATGTTAGACTCCCTTCTTAGATATTTCTTATGGACCAAATGACAAAATAGTATGCACATTTGAACTTAAAAACAACAATAACAAAAATAGTCAATGTTTTCTCTCATACTGCTACCAATTTAAGTTTGAAATCAGTAATAAAAAGACAGCTTGTAGCTCTCAAAATATTTGGAATGTTAACAGCACAATCCTAAATAAAACATATGTCAAAACAGTTAATATTGTTTATTGCTCCTCTCAAAGACCCATCTGAACTCTCCACCTGTGAGTTCAGATCCAGGGAATATCATTCTTCTGTTTTCCTTGGAAACTTACACTCAAATGCACATACCAATATACACAATAAAACTGAACATATACAAATACACAGACATGTCCATAATTTAAAAATAATAAAATAATTATAAAAACTATATCAATAGCAATTAGTCTAACCATCCAGACAAAAATTCCAATTAATAAATCAATAAATAAACCTAAAGATATATATTTGTATCTATGTATCTATCTATCTATCTATGTGTCTGTCTGTCTGTCTGTCTGTCGAACTATGCAGATATCATATACACACTCAAATTTCTATATAATATAACTAATAATAAATTTATTAAATAATTTGGATAACTAATGATAACAGGATTTTCACAAACACTACGCAGAAATTTATCAACATTTTAATGAAAATCTTAGAAACCAAAATATTATAAGATGTAATTTAAAGGATATATATGGTTTGGGATTCAAGGATCAGAACACTCTGTTTTCTCTTGGCATGATTTTCCATTAAGAAGGTGAAAGAATGTTTTGCTGAAGTAGACACATGAGAGGATGCATGATGTTTATAAAGAATATAAATATAACCACACATACAGTAGAAGGAGGCTCTTAAGTTGGTTCATCTACCAATATTTTTTATATATAAATCCTAGGTGTGCGTGTTTGCTACCTACCCCAATGTATTACATTCCTGAATGAAAGACACACATACACATACACACACACACACACACACACACACACACACACACATCTTATATTTTGATATGCCTTAATCACTGTAATATCTGGGCCAAATCCTAACCTCCATGTCATTAATCCACATCCCTTCAATAATCTTGAGTTATTACTTTCTAAAATCTATATTCTACCTGCCCGGTCTGGACCTGGAGGGTTACACAGATGGACCATGTTCTGGGTCATACTCTCCTGACTCCTTCACAAGATGGCCATGACTCTTTGTTCTGCACACGTCTCAGGCATCATGTTCTCCTCCCTCCACTCTCTCCTGGCTTAGCAGAGGTTTTTCCTCCTTACTCTTGGTTCCCAGCCTGGGAATTCTAAAAGTTCTGCTTCAATCACCCCTTCCCAGCATCTGACTGCCAGCATCTTTAAATACCAACAGAAACATTGGAGGGGGGGCAGTGTCCATCAGTGTCTTATGTGCAGACGCATGTAATTAGTTTTGCGGATCATAACATTATAATACCAGCAGCATTAGGCCATACCCACTACAAATTTCTCTTGCATAGCATTGCTGATCTTTGCTTGTCATGACTTTGTAAAACGTAATTCACCAAAGAACATCTTGTGATATTCTCTAGGCTTCTAAACACTTCCATAGATATGAGTTGATTGAAGGAACCTGTGGACTTTTCTAGATCAAACTGCAATTGCTGATTCATAAGTGGTAATTTGCAGGTGGATTAAACTGCCACTGCCGATTCATTTGTGGTGATTGTTAGTGGACTGGACTTCTGACAATGAAGACTGGAATAGCCCCAAAGAACTATATCTACATAGGTCCAAAACCCGTACCTCCTATTTACCTTTTCCCCCACTACCTCTAATTGATAGTGGGCTTGAATGGAGGTTAAAGCATTTAAGAACACTTATTAAAGTAAATGTTGAAAATACCGAAACCAACAAAAATATTAATATATTTTTATGTATCAGGGTTATATAGAGTAGAATATAAGTAGTACTCCAGGCACAACAAAAATATTTACTTTTCTTATATAGACATTTTACATGAATTGAGCAATACAGAAACAGTTTGCTGATTAGATTATAAAAATAACAATAGTTTTATTTTTATTTCTACTTTTTTTTCTAAATAGGTGCCTTGTATGCATGGCATTGTGTGAACCATGCATATGCAGAGGCCAGAGAAGGTGGTGAAAAACCTGGAACTGGAGCTGAAGATGGTCATGAGCTGATATATGGTGGTGTGTATCAAACTTTTTATTTTCCAGCTATTGTTATTAATTGCTTTGTCATCTCTCCAGCTATGATTATATGCTATATACTCATTAATAGCATTATATTTTGAATATATGTAATATGGTATTTATTTTTTCATAAATTACAAAATATGAAACAACTGGTAAATGATTGTCTCAAATTGCCTGTGTTATAAGAGCATGTAAATTGAGAAAGTAAGTAAAGTAATTGTTGCATGCAAAATCAAAACAGGTAAAGAGCAAAGGAATGACAGAGGGAGAAGAAAGAAAACCAAAAATGACTAATGCAAATACTTAACAGTACAAATGATTATATGGGAATACTACAGAATTCATATAATTGCATATAAATGTGATATCTGAAGTAATGAGTCCTCAAATGTTTCCCTGTTCTGATACTCTGGTTCTTTTCCTAAAATGCTTGCACAGAAAAGTGAGTCATTAAATTAGAAACTTTGAAGGATAATCTGTTTGAAAAAATTGGAATAAAGTGCATTGAGAAGAAGCAAAGGTCACAGACCTTGGGAGATATTTATCTTCTGAATACGGGTAGTCCATAGGAGATATAGCACTGCTGAATGAGAATGGTTCAGAGTTGGAACAGTAAAGCCATTCACTAAGAAAACAGGTGGTTCGTAGAAAAAGAAATGTATGCAGTCTTCTCAATACTTTATAGTAACTTAACCAGACCTATTTCAAACATTTGATCTCCAAAATTGAAAAATGACCAATCAGCATTTCTTAAAGCCATTGAATCATTGTTCCTTTATTATAGCAGCAAGTTAAATTAATATATCCCTTCTTAGCAAATATTACATATTAAAGGCAAAAAACCTTGAGTTCTATAAAATTATCTATCAACGATTAGTTTAAATTAGAAGAGAAGTAGAATAATAATTCCCACTGTCTCTAGAATGGATACTATGTGAGAAGTTTTTTTTTTTTTTTTTTTGCTGGTGTTACTTTACTAGAGAAAGCTCTGAAATTAACTATATCACTGAAGATGAAGAGCTTCAAAACTTAATCAGAAGTCCAAAGGACATAAAATAGATGGCAAAACAAAGAAGTTTAGTGTCCATGAAAAAATATAGACAAAGGGGAAAATGATGATTTTGAATTAGAGAACAGATATTATTTTTAAGACAACTTTTAGCTAATTACTGCTTAAGCAAACATATATATCATTTGGACAGACCAAATGCCATGACCTAGAAAGGTTGAACAATATGGGCAGAATATTTTGTTGTCGAATTATCTATGTGACATGTGCATTACATTATCTCAGAAGTTAATTACAAAGTGAAAATAGTCACAATCATATGAATAGTCCTTAAGACTTATAGTTAAAAGATTTTAAAAGTGTGAATCTTTGTAGTAACTAAAAATTTTACTTGCATTCTACTCTTAGATTTTTCTACAGCAGCAAAACTTTTATCTATGTTGGTATAAAGCCAATGAGTTGGTTTTAAAGAATCATTAACTATTTTGGAGGTGAAATGGGAATAATTCCACATTTCAGATATATTTTGACATGTGGACTGATGATCTTTCTAAATCTGTTTGATAAGTTAATCACAAATATCAAAGTTTATTGTAATCATGAACTTCTATACATATATTTATTCACCTATATCTGAGTTTAAGTTCATTTAGAAATAATTAAAAAAGACAAAACAGTGTATAGAGGCAGAAGATTCAAGTCTCTTTACTTTTAAATAGCACTCACACTGAAAAGAGTTTGGATTACACAATGAAATAATTAGTACTATACTTTGGAAGAGTGCTATGTCAAGATATTTCAATGATGTATTAAGTTTAAAGTATTGTTAGTTGTAAAGTTTCTATTAATTGGAAAGTAAAATATAACAACAAAATAATATCAAATATTGTAATACATGTCAAGAGAGAATATTCTGATAATATACATAAAAGTCGAAATGATTCTGAAAAAAATAGAATGAGGTATAAATATACATGAATAATGTCCACCATTCACACCCAGATGAGTACAATGTTGTTAGAAATGGAAGACATGATAGGAATAAGGACAGGAGACTCAGAAAAGAAAGCACTATTGTTGTCAAGGTAGAAAAGCTTCAGAAATAAATAATAATTTACATAAAATAATATGAGTTCAACGTTTGAAACTTTAATTCCACAGCCCTTTTGAGTACATAATCATCAGTTCTACTGTTTTTCTGAAAATTACTTTTTAATAAAGAACAAGGCTATATTTATCACACAGACTTAAGAAAATGACACAGGCCTCTGTGAAGTTGATGTTGCCTTACTAGAACATGGGACAGAGCATTTTGATCTGAGACAGAAACAGTAACTTTGAGTCTCTTTCCTCCTTTTCTTTCTCTTGTCTTTTTTGTTGTTAGGAGCCATTTTATTTTTTTTCTCTAACATAATATTTTTATTGATTATTTGGGAGTTTTACATCATGCACTTTGATCACACTTCCCAGTCCTCTCATGTCCAACCTACACCCACCTTTGTGACTTCCTTAGCCCTTCCAAAAAAGAAAGAATAATGGAAAAATGGGGTGCCCATTCACTCACTGGAGCATAGTCAAGCTCCCATTTGCCATCCCCTTAAAGACAATTGTGTCCTTCTCTACCTGCACCCCTGCCAGAAGCTGTCAACTGTGAAGAGATACACTTCAGCATTCTGATCACAATTCTTTTAAACTGGATATTTTCTTTACGTAAATTTGAAATGTTATCTGTTTTCCATGTCTCCCTTCTGGATACCCCCATCCCATTCCCTTTCCCTCTGCCTCTATAAAGGTGCTCCTCCACACAATTCTACCTCCTCTCACCCTGGCAAAAGGTTATTGACCCCCCTCAGGCTTAAGGGCCTCTCCTCCCACTTATGTCCTACAAGGCCAACCTTTGCCATAAATGTGGCCCGAGACCTGGGTCCCTACACTTGTAGACTTTGGATGGTGGTCCTGTCCCTGGGAGCTCTGTCAGTTGACACTGCTGCTTTCCCCATGGGACAACAAACCTCCTCAGCTTCATAGAGTTTGAAAGAGCAATTCTAAAATTCATTTGGAATAACAAAAAAACCCAGGATAGTGAAAGCTATTCTCAACAATAAAAGAACTTCTGGGGGAATCACTATCCCTTACCTCAAGCTATACTACAGAGCAATGGTAATAAAAAAAAAAAAACTGCATGGTTTTGGTACAGTTATAGGCAGGTTGATCAATGGAATAGAATTGAAGACCCAGAAATGAACCCACATACCTATGGTCATTTGATCTTTGACAAAGGGGCTAAAGCCATCCATTGGAAAAAAGACAGCATTTTTAACAAATATGCTGGTTCAACTGGCAGTCAACATGTAGAACAATGCAACTTGATCCATTCTTATCTCCCTGTACAAAGCTCAAGTCAAAGCAGATCAAGAACTTACACATAAAATCAGATACACTTAATCTAATAGAAGAGTAAGTGGAGAAAAACCTTGAACACATGGGCACAGAAGAAAATTTCCTGAACAGGACACCAATGGCTTATGCTCTAAGATCAAGAATTGACAAATGGGACCTCATAAAATTGCATATCTTCTGTAAATCAAAGAGCACTGTCAATAGGACAAAATGGCAACCAACATATTGAGAAAATATCTTTACCAATCATACATCTGATAGAGGGCTAATATCTAATACATACAAAGAACTCAAGAAATTAGAATCCAGAAAATCAAATAACTCTATTGAAAATGGAGTACAGAGCTAAACAAACAAACAAAAAAAAAAAACAAAAACAAAAAACCAAGAAAACAAAAACAAGCAAACTAACAAAAAAACAAAAAAAAGAAAATTGGGCATAGTACTACCTGAGGACCCATCTATACCACTCCTGGGCATATACTCAGAAGATGCTCCAACACGTAATAAGGACATATGCTCCACTTTGTTCATAGCAGCCATATATATAATACCCAAAAGCTGGAAACAACCCAGATGTCCTCAACAGAGAAATGGATACAGAAAATGTGGTACATTTTCACAATGAAATACTCGGCTATTAAAAGCAATGACTTTATGAAATTGTGAGGCAAATGGATGAAACTTGGAAATATCATCCTGAGTGAGGTAACCCAGTCACAACAGAACAAACATGTTATGTAGTCACTGATAAATGGATATTAGCCCAAAAGTTTTGACAATCCAAGATACAATTCACAGCTCAAGAAGAAGGAAGACCAAAGTGTGGATGCTTCAGTGCTTCTTAGAAGGGGGAACAAAGTACTCACAGGAGGAAATATGAAGACAAAATTTGAAGCAGGGACTGAAGGAAAGGCCATCCAGAGACTGCCCCAACTGGGGATCCACCCCCATATACAGTAGCCAAACCCGGATGTTATTGTGGATGCCAGGAAGTGCTTGCTGAAGGGAGTGTCTCCTGAGAGGCTCTGCCAGAGCCTGACAAATACAGTGGTGGGTGCTCACAGTCAATAATTGAAATGAGCACAGGGTCCCCAATGGAGGATTTGGAGAAGGGACTGAAGGAACAAACATTCTTTTTAAACAAGTACAGTCTCAAAATCTCTACGAAGCTAAGTGGCAATGAAGTTATGATTCACCAACCTTCACTTCCAAACTGCTAATATTTCAAGCATGATCCACCACACTAAATCTATGTCATATTGTGGACTGAACCCAGGTTTCATTTACAATCAGTAAGCACTCCACCAAATAAAACTAGACAGCATTCCCAGCAATACAGTTTATTTTATCTGATAAAGAAAACCTAAGACAAATTTAGTTAATAGTTACCAAATTATGATATAAAAGCATAACACAAACATAACACAAAAAATAGAAGGTGCTCTAACATCCATAAACATTGTAGGCATATTGGGTATAAATTTTAATTTTGCTAATGAGACTTACAATTTTTTTTTTTTTGGTTTTTTGGTTTTTTTGAGACAGGGTTTCTCTGTGTAGCCCTGGCTGTCCTGGAACTCGCTTTGTAGACCAGGCTGGCCTCGAACTCAGAAATTCTCCTGCCTCTGCCTCCCAAGTGCTGGGATTAAAGGCGTGCGACACCACCGCCTCTTACAATTATTTTTAATGAGCTTTCTGGAAAGGATTATCTGAAGAGGAAGAGAACTTTCCATATACACTAACATTATTGAATGTCTATATAAGCCTGAGATC